>PVJA010033001.1:0-23643 GCA_004027025.1 Myocastor coypus
CACAAGCGACACCATGGCTGATACATCTCCAGTTTTTAATCTTCTATCTAATCTCTGTGTCTCTTTGACCCTTATTGCTCTGTAAACATTACCAGATTTCTGGGCTTGAGTTTTGCATTCTCTCCAGCCCATTGGTGTTTGTTGGCTCTGATGCTACTAGACTTCCATGGCATTTTTAACCCTGCTAAATACCGCCTTCTAGAAGGATCTGCCTTTTAGCTGTGCATAGACAACCTCTGTGTTTTCCCGGACCCATGATGATTTTCCTTTATGGGCATCTTCTCATTTTCCATCCCCCTAATGTCACTTTTGGCCAGTTGTTCTCTCAGCTTTACATCCTGCTTCAGAGAAGGAGCCACATCTAAATGCTAATGTCTCACAGAGCTTCCTGTCAGGCTTTGTCCTCTCTCCTACCCATGGCAGTATTTAATCCTTTGATGTTTCCTCACCTTCAAACACACTTTTAGCACCTCGAATTCAGATTGCAAACCCAGACTCACCATGTTTCAAATCTGTCTCAAACTATTTTTCTGCTTTATGAAATTAATTATTGTCATGTAAGTTGAGACTGTGAGGGTGACTACCCACTTAACCACATCCGCCTTGATGTATTAACATTTTGAAGATGAAATCTGACATGAATCTCATATGCGGAGTGAAATGATTAAGCAACTTTCCTACCACCATCTGGGCTCAGAGGCAACAATAGATGGTTTCTGCAAAAAATTTAGGAGGAAATTTGGAAGATTTTGTTACTTAGTAGATCCTGTGGCAGAAATGAGCAAAAGAGAGCCTTAGGTTGTGTTATTATTCCTTAATGCTGCCTGGGAGAAGTCAATCATTCTTTTTAAACTTCTCAAACACTTGAGAAATCTTTGAATCCATGGTTATGCAAATTACATTTCAAAGTGCTTAAAAATCTCTGACAATTTCCTTGTTGCAAATTGACGCTGATTGCTGATTCCTTGAATGAAGAACTGTAAAGGTAGACCAAGGGATGCACTGTTGGCTAGCAGTTCTATTGAAATTATTTCCTTCTAGCAAGTACCCGGAGCGAGGCCTTAGGGGAGCAAATGCACCATGGCTCCCCCAGTAGAGGCCTCAGCACCCCTGGGCTTACAGCCCCTCAGCCAGGCCCAGGCACAGCCTTCCTCCAGCGGATGCACACGCGGGCCTCTCCTGCCTCACGCATTCTCCAGCTGGCGTTGTTACTGAAGAAAGCCACCAATTCGGGGGCTCGCTTCGGCCCTCAGGAGGAGCTGCTACTCTGCCTCGCTCGCCGTGTCCAACTGAGCATCTCTGTCTCATGCCCGGCCCAATCTCAGTCATCTTCAAGTTCAGTTCCAATTCTATTCTAAAATTTTCTGTTGGCCTGAAATTCTCTCTCTGAAGTAAAATTGTCTGAAATCTCTGCCTGATGGAGTGAATATTGTCTTTGTCACTTCAACAAAATCTCCCTTGCTATTGCACCACATTAAACAGTTTGGACAGCTTCGTTATTCCTTAAATCGGAGCTAATTTCCCGTTTGATGTTGTATTTTAAAAACAATATCTCAAAATATCCTATCTAGGTCATCTTGTTTGTCTTTAAGAAGAAGGCATCTTTCAAGAAAATGCTCCCGGAATTTTAAGTAACAGAAACCAGCTACAAAGAAGAAGGGGACTGAAAGTTACAAGCAAGTCGCCTTAACATGCCTGATCACATTTTTAGGAGGTGACATAATCTCTTGCTAACCTCCTAAGTGTGGAGAAAACAATCAAAGAGGGGTCGCATGAACATAAAACGGAGAGCATGACGCCTTTATCACAATTAGTCAAAGAAAAGTACAATAAAATAACGACTGACTTTAAACTGACAACCAATTTTAAGTTATTTGCTTAAGTAATGATATTTAGCAAACTGGAGGCACTTAAGCAAGCAACAATGCAAACAGGAAATAATTGTAATATTAGTCATCACTTTGAATAATGATTGTAAAGAAACACAAATTAACTACAGTTTAGTTTGTAACAAAGTAACTACAGTTTAGTTTGTATTGGCAAATGACTACATTTTGATTGTTTGGCAGATGAAACGAAAAACTTCTTTGGTTATTTTATTGCCTGGGAAATTTTACCTATTAAGTCTGGTTTATGTTTCTCAGAGAGCCTGCCCGGCCAGCTCCCTCACCCACCGCCCTACCCTGTGTACTGAGACACGATTGAGACTGGGTCTAATAGCACACACCTGTAATCCCAGCTCTTGGGAGGCTGAAAACAGGCATATCACAAGGAGTCTGATCTAGCAGTGAGACCCTGAACACCCTGTAGACCTTTTCTAAAATACGAAAAAAAAATGCAGAGAAAGATTATGAAAAATACTCAATAATGCGATATGTATATGATTTTCCTCATAGCTTCTTCATATGTATAAAAATATGCATATTTGTTAATAAAAACAGCTATCAATATTTTAGTTGGAGACGTACAGAGTTCAATATATACTTTCAAATTTTACAAAAATTAATTTCTTTAAGTAAATGATTCTTTACATGGGAAATTTGTAAATTCTACATTAAAAGTTCAGGGGTCAGAGCTGGCCAGATAGCTCAGTGGACTAAAGCATGTTTCTAAACAGGCTCAGTGACAGGTTGAATCCCTGGTATGCTGTGCTGGCCCTGCCCCTGGGGCACACTGAGACAGCGATTGAGACTGGGTGTGGTGACATCACACCTGTAATACCAGGGCTTGGGAGGCTGAAAACAAGAAAATCACTATTACTCTGATCTATATACTGAGACCCTGTAGACCCTGTACTAAATACATGAAAAAAAGTAATATTTAAAAGCTCAGAGGCAAACACACAATTAAATAGCATTATATGAACTACAAAATATTTGCTTTACGAGTTCTGCAATAGACTTTCTCTCTGATTCAACCTAAGCCATCTTGATATTTGTAGGAAGCCAGTATTATAATTTATGTATTATAGTAAGCATATGTTCTAATATGTTAAAGTTATCAAAGTTGTCAATATTGTTATTACAATATTTATAATGATTGATGTTATAGAAATTTAAAAAAATAAACTCATTGGTGGTACAAAATGTAAACCCTGGCCAAAGAAGTTTATTATTTCGCTTTCTAATTTCACAAAAAAAAAAATTACGGAAAGAGACACTCCTATTTGTTTCTTTAAGTAACTTTTCTTGGTTTCAAATACATTTTTCTTTCAAGAGTGTACTATGGTAAGGGTCAGCTGAATATCTCAGTGAACTAAGGCGCCTGCTTACCAGAACACAGCAGCTGGCCTCTAATTCCTGGGTGTGCAGTGCTGGCCCTGTCGCCAGGACTGGCTGAGACAGGATTAAGACTGGGTGTGGTGGGGTGTGCCTGTAACCCCAGCACTTGGGAGGCTGAAAATAGGAGAATCACTGCTAGTCCAATCTATGTAGTCAGACCCTGAATACCTAGGTTGTACTAAATCCCAAAAAAAGAAAAAAAGAAAGACAGAGAGAGAGAGAGAGAGAGAGAGAGAACACCATAGTGTTAGGCCTGATGATCACATCATTTGCTGGTAATTTTTCCATATATCTTTGGTATGTAGTTCTTCCTTTTCTCTTTGCTTTGTTATTTTTTGAATTTTCAGGTCACCACCCTAGTTAGAATTATTCGAATGTTATTTTATGGCCGTGATTGACAAGACCCACTCTGGCTTCTAACAGTGTTGACAGCCTATAGAATCCTTCTCACCAATGATGGCAACGTGTGAAGAAGTATTTTTATTTTTTTTTATGTTGTGGCCAGCTCAGCCTGCCCTGGGTGTGGGACTGGCGCAGCATGTGGTGCCAGGGATTGAACTGCGGTCCCTGCGGTTGCCTAAATTTGCCTAAGCAGGTGCTTTAGACCACTGAGCCATCTCACTGGCCCCAAAGTACTCATTTTATTTGTGTTTATATGCAAGGATGGGTTATCAAAGTTGAAGGAACAATAATTGTCTCCATTAATGCTTCATTCTGTAGCAGGCTTTCATGTGGATCCTGCAGGTTCTCTGCACTTGGGAAGCCAACTATGGGTGCCAGCTCCTGGGCAGGGTAACAGCTTTGTTATTTTGCGTATGAAGGTGCTTAGGAAAGCATGGTATGTTGACAAGCAGTGAACATAAAAGTGGCTTTACATTGTGATGAAAAAAGTGGTGTTGGATGCTTGCCAGGATGGTGCAAATGAAGACGATGACAAAGATAAAATCCAGGTCACAAATGTCCCTTTCTCTTTGTCAAAAACAATCTCTATTTAATGAAGGCTAAATGTGAAACTATGGAGCTCTGCCTTCCTGCCGGTCATTCACCTACTATTTATAAGCAACTCAAAAAATCATTTTCTGAGGTATTAATAATCAATTTTTCAGATAAAATAAATCATGGTGATTTCCTTTCTGCTTCAAATGGTTATCGTATAGAAAAGGATTTGTAAAAATAATCCAAAAGCTAAAAAGTTCTTGTCATGAGACCTGGCACATTTGATTCTCCTAGCACAGGCTGGATGTTATAGCTCCCTGTGGCCATGGCTACAGATGCTATGAAAATTTTGTAAAGGATTAAATTTTCCCTCAAACCACTTATGTATTAGATACAATGTACTGTAGAAGGCAACACAACCAGTAGCTCCTCACACAGAGCATAGGAAGGAACCTAAACCCTTCAAAATGTAGCAATATTTGGAAAGTTTGTATAACAAATGGTTATCTCATGAGATGTCGTATTTCTACTTTGGGTAATTTGACTTAAGAAATCTTTGTTCTAAACATGAGTCTCTACTTAATAGGCTGCAGCCTTGACATATAAATGAGCTACCAACCTAATTGTGGGCTTTGCTGTTGTAATGAATATCTGAATCTCAGCCAGTCACGGGGCCAATCTTCAGCTAGAAGAGGTTCAGGTAAGGCAGACGCAGGGTGCCAAGCAGTTAGACATTTTTGATCATTTTGTTCTAATTTCTATTCCTCACTTCCTTTTCTTCATCTCTAAGCACTGTTCAGCTATACAGGATGCATGGAAATGGGCAGAACTCATCTTTGGTCCTGAGCCGGCCCAAGTTCATGTTTTTTTCCAAAGTCTTTTAAGTGGAATTTGTCCAAAAGTTTTCTTTCTAAACTTGTAAAGTTTCTTCCTTGCTATAACTCTCATTCCTCCAATTTGGACAAATTCTGCATTAGTTATAATGGCAACATTTTCCATGACCATGCTAGTAATTTCTTATCATATGTTTTCATTAGTATTTTGAAAATTTAACTGTAGGACAAAATTCATTCCCTATAAAGGCAATGAGACTTTCAAGGAGAATCTGTGATTATTTTAATTAAAGTCCCTTTTCATTGAAAATTAAAACAACATTAGCCTAACACCATCACACGCTTAAACATATTAACTCAGAGAAAAATGCAAGAGCAATCTTGAGCCTGCAGTACAAATTACATCTCTAATGTGCTTTTAATCAATCACAGTGGATTCTCTGATTGACTAATATCATTAAATACTTGCTATTGCTTACATATGTCATTAACACTGTAAAGCCTAAACTTAATTTTGTTTTATAGGTACATTAACTGTTACCAAATGTCTTACACTAATCAACCTTGATCCAAAGTTTGAATTTATTAGATATGTCTTGGAAAAATAGATAGTCAAGTTTCGAATGAGTGAAGTTAGTAGAATTTAAGTTAAAGTAGAATGTATTGGTGTGCACTGTAGCCTAAATTCATTTTTATCCTAGGTGATGTACTAATTTTTATTGAATGCAGATGTTTTAGACAGTCACCACTGTTGCTTCATTCCTTATTATCTTCTCTAGTTTTATTTTGCTTTCTGTTGGACAATTCACCATCCTGTCGCCATAACTAAGTATCTGTTTTAAAGACTTGTAGTTAATGTATTGAAGCAACTATGGAGTAAATTCAATTCCATTTCTTTCTCTTGGCTCCTTTTAGCTTTGTAACTGGATACTACCAAAAAATGCCTCGTTTTATTTTTGTTTCCACATTCCCCTCTACTCTCAATACAAGAATACTTTCCTTCTTATGCTAGACATCTGGGGATTGTATTTTCACATGCAAAGAGACTATTCAGCTGATAACAACTAGCTGCCCCATAATTCCATTCAATGCTGATGACATCTATGCAAAGCTGAGCTCAGATCCCTCGGTTTATGAGTGCCCTCCTAGAAGACAGTTCCATAGCTTTGGGATGCTACCTCTGCTCCTGACAGACCAGCTACATAACTGCAGGTTCAGTTAAGTTAATTGTGTGCCTCACAGAACTTAAGAAACCACTTGTTTAGCAGTTTATTATATTAATAGAGAATATGACAGATGATACAGATGGATATACACTGAAGTCTGGAAGCTTCTAGAACTTATAGAACTGGGGGTCAGGAAGTTACCCTCTGTGACAGACACTCTATTAGTTCTATGGTACAGAGCAGTATTTTTTTTTTAAATAAACCATCTTGTACTGTAGATTTAACTGAATATTAATTTAATTTCAATCCCTCTAGAGAGTCTTGGGAAGATAGGGAGAAGGCGAAGCCGCCATTCTTCCCACCATGCCTTGGCCTTTACAATGCCCTTTTTCCTGAAGCCTAGTGAGAGCTTTCATTAGAACATGAGGAACAGGGAGATAACCAGACTCAGAGAATGGGCAGAACTCGAGCCCTGCATGTAGGTGTGGCTGGGCTCGGGCTTTATTTTCCAAGGCTTGAGTGCCATTTCCCTAACTCAGCGAGAGGCCCCCCCACAGTGACCATTAAGGACAGAGTCCTGTTGGAGGAGGGGTTTTCTCCAGGTAGGACTGGCCAAAGAAGTGAGGGGAGTGTGGGAAAGATTCTGGTATCGGGAGGTCCACAATGGTGACAGGCCTAGCAGAGAAAGACCCAACCACAAGCAGGCCCAGAAAGGTCCAGAGGACAGCCAGTAACCAAGACCACACACCTGGGGGCTGGTGGGGTTTTCTGGCCTAGCACCACGGTGGCCCACCCCTGCTCCTCTAAGACCAGCCACATACTCTGAGTTGGGGCCGCTTTCCCTTCAGGTTTTCCTACTTACAACCTTGTACACTGACCTCAACTTGGCTGAGATGTAGCTTTTTTATACATAAATCCCCACACAAGAGTTCCCTGAGGCAGACCTTGCAGGTGCCCTCCCAGGCTCCTTTACCTGGGAGTTTTTATCTCTACTTTAGCACGAACATTACTTGGTGCTTTCATTCAGGCTTCTTTTCGCTGTCTGTCTTATGGCTATTTCTGGGCTGTAGGAGCAGCTACCAGCTGGACCATAACGCTAAGGACACTCTTCTTGTTTCAGAAACTTCAAGAAATCCGGGAGCTCTATGGCATTTGCTCCTATGATTCAGGAAATGACTAAGTGTTAGGACTCTGCACAAGAAACTGGGGGTCAACGACTAATTACCAGAGAAAAGATGACCCTAGCACCCCTACTGATCAGATATTACAAAAGCATTAGGACATTTAGGCCAGGAACCAGGGACAGAAACCAGTATATATATTTCCTACTACTTTAAAAACTTCTTTCATCAGGAGTTGCCAATCCTGTTTAAAAAAAAAAAAAAAATGATTACAGTTAACCTCAGGACTGTTAGCTGTAAAGCATTTATTACATAAACATTTACAAAGCATTCACTATAGGCAGGAGTTAGGCTTCTCTGCAGAAACAGGACCAGAGGTAAACTACATGCACCACTATACAAGGCTGTTGGCCAGGGAGCCTCACAGGCTCAGAGGAGCAGAAGCCCATAGGTTTTCTGAGGGATCAGAAACAAAAGAATCGCAAGTGGTAACTGCAGATCGCAGAGTCAGAGTATGAGGTAGCTGTTGATCGCAAGACAACAGAGCCTAAACCGCAAGTGGGGTTTGCCTAAGACTGAAAGCTCAGGAGCTCCCTGCAGAGCTCCAGAAGAGACTGCGCAGAGGATGCCTTAAAAAGCGGGGCACTACCGGCCACAGATCCCTGGGCCTGCCATGCTGGACCCAGGCACGCTGAGATGCCAATTGAGACTGGGCCTGGTGGTGTGCGCCTATAATTCCAGCTCTTGGGTGGCTGTAAACAGGCAAATCACTACAAGTCTGATCCAGTAGTGAGACCCTGAGCATCCTGTGGACCTGCTTTAAAATATCAAAAAAAAAAAAAAAAAATGGGGATGTGGGAAGCGGGGCAATGGTGTCCTGGGAGATGGCGAAGACTGCAGATTTTCAGGTACATTTCCCTGTTCCTCCTTTATCCCATCAGGTCTCCAGAAGACTTGCTGGTGTTTCTGTGTGTGCCCCTGCCCAGTTTGCTGGCCTTCACATCAGTCAGTCTCTTACAAAAATGCCCATAACTTCAATTGATTAGTCCACTAGGCATTTCAATCATCATTCGAGGTGGTGATGCGTCATGATTGAAAGTCTGAGACGGACTCCGTATTCATGGAAACAAAGTAACATTCCACTGGAGAATCTAACTTTCCTTTTCCTTTTTTTTTAAATGAGACATTTAAAAATGCAAAGAGTTGTACAATGAAGTTTCCAGCATCTTCTCTGACCCAAGGAAGAGGATCCGGCTCTGTTCACCAAGAGGATCCGGCTCTGTTCACCTAAGTGTGAATGCAGCATTGGGCCAGAGACTTGAGTAGGACCTACCACCTCGTTCCAGTGAGAGAAGTTGTCAGGTTGTGAAATCAGAGTGGACCTATGAGCCCTCTGCTCTCTGTTCCTGCAGACATTGGAAAAAGTGTTTTGATGCTCATAGGCCTGCATATGTAATTAGTGACCAAAGAAATACTGATTAGGACAATTTACAGAACCAGAAAATGAATTCATCAATTGAATATGTATAATCGTGTACAGTGAAATGATGAGCTAAATATAGAAAATGATCAAAACTGTGAGAGCTAAAAATGTTTTAAAAATTTAAAAATAGAGCTGACCTAATGCTTATTTTAATTTACATTGCCTGCAATAAAATATTTACTGGGCATTGATGTAAGATTCTTGTACATCGTGCGTTCCCCACACGAATGCATTCAGTAGAAATTATCATTTTGTCTCTGAGCTCCTTATTTTCAGAAGTCAAGTTCCAGAATAGGCAGAACTTGTGTCCTGACCCCAGATCACCTTGCAGGTGGTCCTGCCCATGCTCCTTAGTTACCTCGGGGGCGTTCTTCATCTGAGAATAGCCTGTTTTCCTTCCCCTCTCTGATGTGCCTTTATGTCCTTGCGCTGGTGAGCGGAACTTCCTTCTTAAGGCTGTTTCCATGAGTAGAAGACATTGTGTAATCTCTCTGTGACACTTCTTCTCAGCGGCATGCTCTCGTTCCAGGGAGCACTGGCAGACCTCCTCCCTGTTTCCATTTCTCTCTGAGCCCAGGAGCACCAGCCTCCACTTTCTGATGCTGCAGCCAGCCAGAAGGCTGACAGAAATGAGCGGAATGACGCCACAAACTCTGCCCACGTCAAATTCAAATGGGATATTTTCATTGTCTCCATAGCACAGTATAATACAAGGAAAGTTTACTTTAAAGGAAATCACCTTGCAGGTTTATTTAGCTTAGCAAACATTGCATAAAAGACACAAAGGAGTTTAAAATTCATTGGAAAACAGAGACTTTTTTTCAGTACACATATATTTGGAGCAATACACAATATGGATTTTATACCACATGTACAGCATACATACACATACATATTTACAAACTCATCATGGGTATTTTATTTTATTGCATTGTATTTTATGCTAACAGGGGTAGCACCCAGGACCTTAGGCTTGCCAGGCAGGTGCTTATGCCAATGACCTATCTCTCAGCCCATGAATATTTTACCTAGAATGTATTTTACATAGAGTGTAAAACTCCTTAACAAGCATTTCTTGATGCCATAGCCCTTGTAAAGACATGCAGCGATACCTTAATTCCTGGAGTTTTTCTCCAAGTTTCTGACCACAACCCCAAGTGAAGGAGAAACAACTAAGGTCTAGCTTCAAAGTCTGTGCAAATGAATGACAAGACGGCTGGGTGCTGTGCAGAAAACAGGGGCGTGGGAGACTTTATGTTGCATAAAGTGATATAAATTGACAAAACTGTTGATTTTATTGCCTATGAGGTAGGCTGCTGTGACATAAAATAGTCAGTGCGTATGCTAGACGCCTTGCAAGCAATGCGGCTGTTGGTTCATTAGCACTGTCGGAGGCATAATTCACGTCCCAGGCTAGTTCCTCTGAAGGGCAGGATGGCCACAATCATAACGCTGCCGAAAACAGGAGCAAAGAGCACTAGCACAGTGCACGAACAGATGAAATCCTGATTTAACACCTGAATAAAGGAGAAGCATTTGACACAAATTTGCTCAATTTTATGATGGAATTTATGACTATCCTCCTTGACTGAATAATTGCTTCACTTAGAGAAAAACCAAGCAATATCTTGTTTTGTAAAAGACACACGAAGTGAGAGGTTTACTGTCTTATTTTTCAAATAACATTTAATTATCAGGCCTGAGAGAGAGCTCCGTGGCATAAGTGCCTTCCTGGAAAGTGCGAGGTCATCAGTTCAAACCCTGGTCCTGCAAAAAAAAAGAAAAAAAAGTTGGTGCAAATAATATTTAATTAACATTCAGTTCACAAAGTAGTTTCTATTGTTTCATTTTTTTTCTGTGTAACATAGTATCCTAAACTTTGTTTTTAAATTTTTATTTATTTATGTATTATTTGGTACAAAATCTTGCTATGCAGCTTGGACTCATCGCATTCCTTCTATCTCAGCCTCCCCAGCACTCAGATTACAGGCATATGCCACCACACCCTGCTTTGGGACTGGCATGGCGTGCCCATTGTTTCGTGGCCTGCACAGCATGAAGTACTGGGGACTGAACCCAGGTCCTTGTGCTTGCCAGGCAGGTACTTAGACCACTGAACTATTTCCCAAGCCCCATATCCTAAAATGTTATAGCTTAAAATAACTTTCTGCTCTTTGGACCACTATGAAAGGTTGCCCTCTGGCATGTGCCACTTGGCCTTGGATCCAGCTGAGTATGAACTGGAACTTCTAGTAAATGTGGGCTAAATAAACCTTTCCTTCTTTCATTCTGAGTGTTGGGTATTGGTCCCAGCAGCAAGAGAAGAGCAATGGAGACACCTGTCAAGCACCTATCTAGTTGTATTTTACATATGATAAAAGAGAAACATCAAAGAATAAATATTTGGCTTTAAATCATGCATCTATCAAGGTATGTTGGCTCAGATGTGGACCCAAGGTTCATAACAACTAAGTTATATTTTTGGTTTACCTCATCAGTGAAACAGAACATACCAATTTAGAAAGAGGGAACAGCAGAAAGCCATGTGGGTAGCATTCAACGTGCTTCAGAGCATAGAAAAAGGACTGCCTGTTGGGAAGTTCTTGGTCCACAATTCTAGTTATGAGCTAGTATCAAAGGAAATAGGTGTAAACAAATAGGGTTAATTTATTTGTGGGAGGGAAAGAACACTTTTAACTTAGCAAGATTTTTTTTGTTTTGTTGTAGAAAGCAATGAACATTTTACTTGTAAAGACTGCCTAAAGACTTTTCTTTGAATATTGACAGGAATAATGTGATTTCTTTGACCATGATATAATATGCATATACAGTCATTTAAATGTGGCAGTTATATTGGGAGGCATCGTTCAATTTGACATAGCCAACTTTGTGGCCCAGGAGGTAGTTAGAGGCATGAAAATATTTGAAGAAATCATTTTGCAAAGCGTGTTTCACATAGCACTACATCCTAGAAGCTATAAGAGCTATTGTTGACTCTTCTGTAACCTGGCTGAAATAGGGCAGGAGATTTTGGATTAACAGTGTCAGAGAGGTGGCATGCTTTGCTGCCAGAACACATCTCTGGCACTGAGTGTGCTCAATTTGTAAAACAGTTTAAGTCACATGGCATTTCTCAAAGATATTTGATCATAAAGAGCCCATTGTCCTCGGAGGAAACATGAAAGAAGCCCCGCTCTCCAGAAAACTCTTGAAAATGCTAGTTTGATTGTAACTCATGGTGAACAGCAGCAAAGCGTGAGAAAAGAAGTTAAGAATGTTTTGCCTGTCTATTTTGATGAAGAAAAACATGAAAATGTTACTGGTTGGTTTAGAGAAGAGAAGTTAAAACTCAGTACTAAAAATAGATCTACAATGTCACACTTAGATGAATAATGACAACACCAAGAAAAATGTGATTGATCAGAGAGCCCAGGCTGAGGAAGAATCAGTGCCTTTGGGTGTGGAGTGCGGGTCTTTCACTTGGAGAATTCTGGTTTATTCTCCTCTCTGTTAGCCAGCCTCCTCTCTCCTCCTGATTTATCTTTCCACAGGGCCCCTGCTCTCTGTCCCCTGATTCTCTGTTCCATGCTGGACAGCACTCTCCTGATTAATTTAAAGCTTTAATTGGAGAAATCAGAGTGCCTACATGAAATGAAACAATTTTGTCCTCAGAAGAAACTGGTTTTCATTGCCGTATTTTGAAGTGGTAGACAATCTCTGGTCATTAAGTGCCATATTTACAGGACAACAGTGGCATTAAAACTAAACTATGTTCTCCGGCCTACATTTTTAGTGATGCAATAGTTGATATCTTGATTTCCATGCAGGGTTTCTTTTACTTACATCTCAACTGGCTTATCCTTTAGCAAAGGGAAAGGGAGGATTATTTTGGGAGTGCCACCACAGGGCTTGAATGCCATCTCAGCTGCTCAAATTCTCAAGAGATCATTTTAATTTCCACCTTAAAAATCTAAACTGCACATTGACAAACAAACTGATGCACCATTTGTCACTTGCTTCTCTTGTTCAAAATAGTAATAAAAATAGGTGAGTTAATTTAACACAGCTAGCTTTGAGGTTAGTTAATTGTGAATTCCATGGAGTACTGATGAATTATATGATTGAAGTGATCCCAGCCAATACATTTAGACATTAGGAGAAAAAAAGATGGTAGATTAGCAATAGTATAGATGGATTAATTTTTCTTCTCCCCGTAAAATTTCCTTATCTATGTTAAGCATCAAAGATAGAAATAGGAGACAATATAGATTTGCATATATTTACAGCAACTATGATAAAATAAGTAAAGAATTCCCAAGCTACAAAACTCTCAAAAAATCTTGATGTCAGGTTCCTTAAACCCAGTCTTGTAAAATTCAAGATTTTCCTACTGTCTGCATTTCTTTAAATGTTCCCCTGGGCTTTTCAGAAAACAAAACTAGCTATAATTTGTCTTTGTGTCTGTCTCTCTCTGCTATACATATTTTTTTCACATAAAATTTCAAAAATATCTTCTAAGTTGAGAAGACCAGCAGTTATATGAGAGTTTGTACACCATCAATTTATAACTGAATTGTGACCGTAGCTTACTTTACTATTGTAGTTAGAAGTCCAGTACACTAACCACTGCGTGCACACAGGGCCACCTTTATTATTGTGATTAAAGGGGCCAACCCTGAACTCCTTCCATGGTGTGCTTGCTGTCTGAGGTCACCGATCTCACATACTTCAGTTCTCATTTAAGAAAATCAATGCATTTTCCTCTTTCTTACACAATACATTTTCCTTTTGATGGTCATATTTAGCCCTTCTGTATTCTACATACATCTTTTTTTTTCTCATTAATTCTATTGAAAATCAATAATTATATAGCATATTAAAAATTGCAGACAATTATTGAAATGTGAAAGATATAAGATGTAGACAGAGTGAATTTTAAAAGAAATATTTCTGAAATGAATACATAGCATGAGATTAATAATAGATTGTACATTATAAATGAATTACTTACAAATGTAAATGAGTATTACAATAAAAATTGTGTAAAATAAAAATGAAGAAGAAAGCATCTACAGATCAGTCATACAATAGTTCACTCTGTGCCAAAATTAAGAAACTTGTTTCATGTAATTAAAATTCTCAAAGTAGAAAGGGGTAGGCAATAAACATTTAAAAATTTGAAATTTCTGAATTTAGTTGAAATTACAGCACATTCCCCGAAAGGAAACTTTTATATAAGAAATTCAAATAAAATCATACCAAGATACACAAAAATAAAATTGTCCAAAACTACTTGTAAAGAAAGACAACCATTGGGGTTGGGGAGATAGCTCTGTGACACAAGAGCCTGCCTGGCAAGTGCAAAGTCATGAGTTCGAACCCTGGTCCTGCAAAACAAACAAACAAAAAAACAAAAAAAAAAAAAAAAAAAAAAAAAAAAAAAAAAAAAAAAAAAAAAAAAAAAAAAAAAAAAAAAAAAAAAAAAAAAAAAAAAAAAAAAAAAAAAAAAAGAAAGAAAGAAAGAAAAGAAAGAAAGAAAGAAAGAAAGAAAGAAAAACAACCATTAAAGCATACACATCTTTTACTACTCATTTTTCCTCTTAAAATAGTATCTCCTTTTTTTTTTCTTTTTTTGGCGGGACTGGGGTTCAAACTTATGACTTTGCACTTGGCAAGCAAACATTTGTGCCACAGAGCTCTCTGGTGCCCGTTATCTCCTTCTTAAGGTGTGGTATGGCTCAGAAGTAGAACTACATTTCTGGCATGTGTAGTGTATGTAAGACCCTGGTTCAAATCCCAACACCTTAAATAAAGCCCTTTCTTCATGTTTTTCATTAATAAATATTAAATTCTTAATAAATATTAAAATAGTGCTATATTGAATGAGTAACCAGTTGTACTCTCAAGCTACTCTTCAACATCACTGTGTTGGGCTGACCAACCACCTTGCTGATACAGAAGACTTATGCTAGTACAGAAATCAGTCACCTCCCAAAAATTAGGAATAGTGACATGAGTTTCAAACATGTGTTTTGCATCTGGGAAAAATTTTATTTTTATTTTGAAAATAGAGCAGTGATAGACCTTAATGAGAAAAGTTCTGTCGTTCTCTTGTGATCTTTTACGTTAAGACAGTGTGGAATTCCTGCTCAGCACACTTATCCTTACCAACACTTGCAAAGGTGAGGTACGTGTGATAGGTGAATGCCTGGCAGACAGTACGGGACGCGGCCTTGGGCCTCCGCCTGGGAGGGCTGCGGTGAAATGGTCGTGTCCGGAAATGTGCGTCATGGCGCTAACTGCAAATGATAGAAAAGTAAGTGGCAAGTGTGGTGTTCCACAAGCTGTCACATTCATTGGTCATTCTCCATTTTTATGATCATGATTTTTCAGACTGAACAAAAACAAACAGTATTTAGATGAAGGCTTTTGATGAAACCTAATGTAACATGATGGGAATCAGAAAATAACATGGCTGTGGGTTCTAAGCTTATATCAGGACATAAAGTCACTTTTTCAACTTTAGTTAATTAAATAGGTTCACTGAGATAGGGTCCAGAAATTTGCTACAAGTTTTATAGCTTTCGGGCATGGATTCAGTGCATCAGTTCATCCCAGAAACTGAGACTTCGCGTTCCTCTGAGCCTTACGTACTGCTCCGAGTGAACTTTGTGCAAATTGCTGTGGTTCTCGCTCACTGAGGATGCCACCCAAAGTGATTCCCTTTCTTTTGCATTAATGACAGCAGACAAGTTGTCATAAAAGATTTTCTTGATGTTTTTTGGTGTGAGGCGGGGACATATGCACCAATCAGTGTCATAGCTTGAGCTGCCTCCAGCCTCAAGATTCCTGCATTTCGCCGGGGGTGACCAGATGGCTCGGAAATAGGTGTTTATACCCTGTAGAAGGTCGCGTTCTCTCTGCAGTTTGGTTTGAAAAATCTGCCTTGAATTTATGACTCCAGCAGCTGAGTGACTTTCAAGTGTGATAAATCTTTGCTAAGGATAAATGTGACTTGTTTATTGGGAACAAAATAAAGCCAGCCAATGTATCAAAACGCATCTTAATGTGATGCATATATCTTAAAAGTGGTAGAAGCTTATAATTTGTGGGTCTGGTTGCAGTTGTTTCCACCTATAATGTGGATAAATCCAAGTATCTAGTCATCCATTTCTAATTTTAAGCACATCAGAATGAGAGCATTTTCTTGTCAGTTAATATGCTTTTGTCACTAATGACCATTTCAGAAAAAAAATGGTAAAATTCCTTATTTTAAAAACTCATTTCTCTTAAGGGGTTATAACAATTACAGATGCTTTTGCATTCATAGTTATATGTAAAATCCAACTTAAAATTCTTAATATGCTATGAAATATAAGTATTTTTTGTGGAGGCATTTTTCAACCAAAGAAGCATTCAGACAAAAAGAAAATATATTGCCAATGTGTGTGTGTGTGTGTGTGTGTGTGTGTGTTTTCTTAAATGCTTTAAGACAAATGATCAGGAAAATAAATGCTGACTTTTTTTTTTCTTGTTTCAGAACTTTTGTTTGTTTGTTTATTTATTTTTATGACCGGCTCAGCCTGCCCTGAGGGCAGGGCTGGCACAGCATGTGGTGCCTGGGATCGAACCCAAGTCCCTGCAGCCGCCTAAGCTTTCCTAAGCAGGCCCTTTAGACACTGAGCCATCCTGCTGGGCCCAATGCTGGCGTTCTAAGAGTTTATATATTGCAATCTTTGGTGAGCATTTCACCAAATGCCCCGGTTCTCAATTTGGAGTGTGCTTGGCTCAGTGCTTCAGCTGCTTCCAGTCTCCGGCACCCTCTGCTCTTCAGAACAGTGCAATTTCCACCAAAACTCGACCCTGATTTCTACCTATCAGCAGCTTCTTAATTTCCACTCTGCCTTTCCATTACCGTATTGATTCCTCGGCATTTTGTTCTCATTGTAAGAAATTAAGATAAGTCCACACCCAGGGTAGATGTAATAATAAAGCTGTCATTACCACATTTATTCTCACCAAAGGCAGTTCCTGGACACCTAAAGACTGCCCTGACAAAATAACAATTTAAATAGCCACCTAATTTTTCTTTTTTTCAGTGTGTTTGCTTTTTGAGTCTAACCACAAACTCACATACTTTGTGGCTATCAACTATCTCCTCTCCTCTCCTCTCCTCTCTTCTCCTCTCTTCTCTTCCCTGTCCCACCCCCTTCTCACTCCCCTGCCCCTCCCCCTCCCCTCCTTTCTGCTTCCTTCCCCTCCCCATCCTTTCCCCTCCCTTCACTCCCCTTGTTGAGATTACAGGCCTGTGCTACCATGCGCTATCTCATTCTCTGTTTCAGTGTGCCCCAGGGGTGGAGCTGGCATGCCAGGGATTGAACTCCCGTCACCTGCATCTGCCTAAGCAGGGATTCAAACTCACAACCTTGCACTTGCCAGGCAGGAACTTGTGCCATGGAGCTATCTCCCCAGCCCCTTAAGTAGGCACCTTAATCTACTGAGCTATCTGGCTGGCCTGTATCTCTCTTTTTCATTACCACAAATTTTCACTACCATTGCTGAGACCTAGGATTTATCAACAAATAAGTAAGTAACTCAAATATTATTCAGAATCCTGAAAAAAAATCTTTGTTTTAACCTGTTTCTGACTATTATTTGTAAATTTTCATATGATTTAAGCAAAATCATGAAACTACTGTCTATATAGGGCAACAATTTTGAATTTAGTTTAACAAGTAAATATTTTTATATTTATCTTTTAAATTAGGATAAAAACATTAAAAATGATACAGAATTTCACTAAATAAGACAATAAGAATCCAACAATGGTTGTTATATTGCATATTGTTGTCTTCAAGCTAGTTGTTCAGGCCACCACATATAAGCAGGCAACAGTTGTTGAAAACTAAAAAGAAGATAAATATTTAAGCACCAACTGTTCCTTTCAAAGGACCGGTGGAGATCAGGAGTACAACCAGCCCAGCTATCCTCGCTTTATGCTTTTCCCATCCTTCTTTTTTTTCTTTTCCCTCATTCCTGTTCTTTCCCTTTGAACGGTTTCTTTCCCTCTCACAATATCTATCATACCTTTCAGGTTTTATTTACGTTTTTAAATTCTTATACTAGGAAGGCCATGCGCTGTTTATACCTGCAGGTCGGGTTTATTTCACTTGTGAGTAGGATCCCTACTCACATCCATTTAACGGTAAAAGCCTAGAACTTATCTTTTTTTATATCTGAGAAATACTTTGTTGTATAAAAATACCACACAATTAAAATGCCACTAGTATACCTCAAAGATCTAGAGAAAGCACACCTGCGATTCATCTAGAACCAGAAGACACCTAGAGTAGCCAAAGCAATCCTAGGTAACAAGGGAAAGGCAGGAGGCGCCACAATCCCTGACTTGAAGTGATACTACAAAGCTACTGTGATAAAAATGGCATAGTGCGGGCGAACAGGGGACTTGAGGATCAGTGAAATGAATCAGAAGATGCAGACACAGCTACAAACCATTTGGTCATCTTACCTTTGACAAGTAAGTATTTTTCAGGAATTGCTACACATATTTAAAATTTACAGAATAAATTTTTCATGGAAATTATATTTTAAAAACTTTAACGAATCATTTTGTTTGTCTGCATCTAGAACCAAAGAATGAAAATCACCTCAGAAAACACTTGTCAGGCTTTTCTAATGATCACTCTCTCTTTTATGAGAGGCAACTCCATCTTAACTTCTAATATGTGTTTTAAAAATTTGCACCATGAGACCACAAGGAATATAGTGCTTTGTGTCCAGTTTGCCTAAGACTATATTTGTAAGATTTACCCACACTGTCTCATGCAGCAGAAAACTGTACAGTTGTATTGGCCTAGAGTGTGTCATAGAAGAAATAAAGACCTTGTCTGACGTAAATAGGAATTTGTCATTCTCTCTATGAGAAGTTAAGGCTTTGAGCAGCAGTAGATATGACATAGGAAGGATTGGCGACCTAAGCCCTAACCCTCACTGTTTTCAAGTCTGTTGTAACTCTCACCCACTCAGGTGGGTCTGACAGCCCCCTGTGGGCTGCCCACCTCTCTTTGCTGATGTATTGAGCTGGCCCGGACACGAACGTGGTGAGAAACGAAAGTACAAAACACGAGTTCGTTTGTTTTCTTCTGACAGATGGAGGGGTTGACCTGTCAAGATTAACCACTAGTTTAAAAAATTTTTCCTATATATTTAAGTGCTTATTTATTTATTCTTGCAAGACAACATGGACCTAGATTTCTCAGGTGACCTAGGACTTGGCATCTTTGAGCCTCACCCTCCCACCTGGGGAGATCACAGGCTGGTCCCACTATTTCCTGCTTTTCTTGTCATTATTAAATGTCTTCTATGAGCATAAGAAAGATGCTGCACTTTCTGGATTTTTGGGTTTTTATCACATGGTGGATGATGGTGAACATGGTGTGACTTGTTGACGAGAGCAGTTTATCAAATATATTATGACAATTTTTAGGGAACTATCGATTTATCTCCTTTACTCATATTAGACACAATGATTCAAAGAAATTTTATAGTAATACATATTCTATTACTTAAATTCATAGTTTTTCCTTTTATTTTAATGTAAAATATAACATTCACTTTCAGTTATTTTTTTGAAACTTAGGTTAATCCCTTTATTCGTAACATTATGTTATCAGCATGCTTTTCCATATTGTTTTGTGAAATGTAAAGGTCCTTTAGTATGAACTTCCAGATCTGCAAATATACAATCAAAAGGCTTAATTCATGAAATGCTATATCATAATCATCATCATCATTATCATCCTCCTCCTCCTCCTCATTATCATCATCATCATCATCACCATCACCATCACCATTATTATAACTTATCCATGGACCAGAAATGTTTACGAGTGCTAATGTTTCCTTCCCTTTGGCAGTTCTCGAATTCAAGATGCTTCTTGAATGCTAGATATGTAAAATTACCATCTCAAGTTAATTTTCATTTCACAATAGACTTTCCTAAAACTCTATTTTGTTTAGAGAAAGGGTCTTGCTGTACTGTTCATGCTGGCCTCAAACTCATGGTGATCCTCCTGCCTCAGCCTCTCAAGTGCTAGGACTACAGGTGTGCCCCACTACACCTGGAACAATAGACTTTGAAACTGGAAAAAAATAAGTAGTATTCCCATACATATTAATATTGCCATTTGTGTTGTGAATGAGATATATCATTAAAATAGGAGAAAGAGTAGCTTACTGCCTTAGCGCAGAGGGGCTGATGGCCTCACTATAATACAAATTCTTGAGCAACAATCACTTTCAGAATAGAATCACTCAAAAATTTCTTATTGTTTCAAAACTTGTTTTATATAAGAATTACCTGAGCCATTGCTTTAGCCTGTAACTAAATGGAAGATGCAATCACAATGTACCATTACACTTGGGATGCAGAATACACCAAGCTGAAAGCCACCCAGGCAGCTGCGGTCAGCACCTGCTTGTCATGGAGACCATCACAGGGCACAGCACCTCAGCTGAAGGACCTAAGGGCACTAGGTCCTGTGCATTTCTGTGAAAAATAAAAGGTTTATATTCTTTGTGATGCACATTTTTTTCCACATAATAAGGCAAATTTCAATTTAGCCCCCTTTTTGAGCACCCTCTTCTCAAATTGCAGGTCACTTTTACCTTTATTTCACAGACGATTTCATAACTGAATGAGCAAAAGCCCCTTTCACTGGCTTCCACCCAAACCTCCGACAGTATCTGTACATTATTTGCTTTGTACTAAGTGTGCCTATCTAAAGTGACATGTGTAAGCTATGTCCAAATTCCGCAAAATGAAGAAGGGGCAAACTTGGCAATTCTACCAATCCCTGTGGTGTAGAAAGTATTAGTTCTTTCAGAATATGATTGGAAAGTCCTAGCTTTATAACTTTTATGATATAATGTTAACTTCCTACTTTGTATTATGGAAGGGTAAGTAGGTTGGCTTGGTTCTGTTTCTATTCTAGTAAAGAGATTTTTAATTTCTTTTAGTGCTAGGAATTGAACTAGGGACGCTTGCCAGGCATGTGCTATATTGCTGAACTAAATAAATCCCCAGTCCAACAGATCTGGGTTTTTGTTGTTGTTGGGTTTTTTTGTAAAAAAGGAAAAGATAATTTTCAGTTTCTGGGCTCTGCTGCAGGAGTAAAACTTTTAGTACTTTTGCTTCCTTGCTTTACAGAATTTCATTTTTTCCCTTTCATGTGTTGAATGACTTTGGCTATATGATCATATTCTTAATGCTTGCATTTAATAAAAGCAAATCAATGAATTATTAAGAACTAAAATACAGGGGGCTGGGGAGATAGCTCCGTGGCACAAGTGCCTGCCAGGCAAGTGGAAGATCGTGAGTTCAAACCCCGGTCCCTCAAAAAAAAAAAAAAGAACTAAAATACAGAGAATTGTTTTCCTCTCATAGAAGAAATGAAGGTCATCATGGAGTGGAATCATTTTCTAGTTCAGAGTGTGCCATCCAGCCTGGAATTTTCTCTAGTTGTATTTTTGTTTTTGAGATCCTTTTGTAAGAGTAAAGAATTGGCCTCCTGGTCATGTGATGTATAATAGAGTCTCATAAGGATAAAATATTCATTTGCCTTAACCTTGGCTAGGAGAACTGCTACATTCAGACAAACTGATCTCTATCTTGAACCCTTTAATCACAGATTTGTGGAAACCTCATCAGAATAACAGTTTAGACCACTTCGAAGATTCCAGGGTTTATTTTTCATTTCTCTCTCATATGCATACATATCCTTCCTATAAATCACATACATGTTTTAGGCCAAAGCAATGTGCATATGACTTTTTTTTCATGTTTTTACTTTTTATTATTGTTTAAATTTAACACGAGTTATATTACATATTTTCATCATCAGATCAGTTTAGATTAATACATATAGGTATATAAGATTGATCAAACAAACATTAACTCTTCTAAATCAACATTATTATTATTATTTTTTCTTTTCCCCTTTCTTTTCTTTGAAAGTTGAAATATTGCATATTGTCCTCACAATCGTTCTACAGAGTACAGTGTGTGGGCATGACCCACCTCCCTATTGATGTTGCTTAGAAAAAAAAAAAAAAAGGAAAAGAATATACTTCTCTTTGGACTAAGAGGAAGCAGGCACATATACAGTCAAATGTTCTGCAATTGCAGTGGGCCACCAGTGAAGCTTGTGATGTTGGAGGCTATTGAATCTAAGCCTCCTAAAGCACGTCTCACCAATCTAGCTCTGTTTCATGCATTGTAATTAAGCATTTTTTTTTTTCCTGCTGGGTGGTTAAGGGCAAGTTGAAGCAAGACCTGTATAACAAAACATTCATTTTTTTTTTTTTTTTTGTATCTTTCAGGGTCAAATCCCCTCAGGATTAAGTTTGGGACCATAGGCAGTACTTTGTAGAACTGTTGCTAGTGTCAGCCTTCGGGACAAGTCATGGTCATTGCTTGGCCATTTTGCTTTCTGTAAAAGCCTGAGAGAATGTCTTTCTCTGGGTGACTCTCCTTAGACGCACCACAGTTCACTCATCCCTTTCCTCTGAGGTCCCATAATCTCCTTGACCAGGAAATTTGGGACACCTCTGAGTTGTAGGATATTACAGCACAGGTTCCCTAATATCCTGGGTCTTTTTTGACCTTGAAAGGCTAGGGCCAAAATATTGGCTATCCTTATAGCCCTTCTTTTTCTCCAATTTTCGGTCTGTTAACTTACATTCTTAACCCTCCAGCAGAAAAGCTTTGTGATACTATTACTCTATAACATAGGTACTTGAGCTTATCATCACTGGCTTTCTGAGTATCAAATATCTTTGACTTAGCTTGGAAATGATATTTTCTGGCATCATTGATATTCTAATAACTTTCCATACAATGTGATACAAGCAGTTACACAATTTTGACACAGATATTTGGAAATTCATGGAAATACAAAATTGTAGCCTTTCAAGAATATGGTATTTGGCCCAGTCTCTTATTTTCAAGTACTACACTTGATAGAATGACAGTAACTGAGTTTACACGAAGAGCAGTATATATCAAAAAGACAAGAGTGACATGTATTCCAAACATAATTTTAGCGTTACATTGTGCTATAATCAATATGCTGAACCCCTTGAAGGTTCTTAAGACCAATATCTGATTCATCCTGTGTACATCAGTGTATGGTTTTGCTATTGATATGTTTTCTCCTTTATCTGCTTCCAGTCACTTCATTGTTTAGTCCATAACACATTCAGCTGTGTTACGCCCTTAAATTCTTCTTTTCTTCTTTAAAGTTCTTACATTAGGGAGACTATACGATATTTACACATATAGGTCTGGTTCATTTCACTAATGAGTATATGTTCAATATACATCCATTTATATATGAAGTCTTCAAACTTATCATTCTTTATGGATGAGTAGTATTCCATTGTATAAAAATACCACATTTTTTTTTAACCATTCTTCAAATTATGGACATTTTGGTTGCTTCCAAGATTTGGCTATTACAAATTGGGCTGCTATAAACATAGGTGCACAGATATCACTATGGTATGAAGTTTTCAGTTCTTCTGGGAAAATTCCCAGTAGGGGAATAGCTGGATTGAACGGAACTTCCAATTCTAGTTTTGTAAGGATCCTCCACTCTGCTTTCCATAATGGTTGCACCAATCTGCATTCCCACCAGCAGTGGAGAAGGGTTCCTTTTTCCCCACAGCCTCTCCAGCATTTGTTGCTGGTTGATTTCTTTATGATAGCCATCCTTACTGGGGTGAGGTGGTATCTAAGTGTTG
>PVJA010033002.1:0-23677 GCA_004027025.1 Myocastor coypus
TTTTTTTTTTTTTTTTTTTTTTTTTTTTTTTTTTTTTTTTTTTTTTTTTTTTTTTTTTTTTTTTTTTTTTTTTTTTTTTTTTTTTTTTTTTTTTTTTTTTTTTTTTTTTTTTTTTTTTTTTTTTTTTTTTTTTTTTTTTTTTTTTTTTTTTTTTTTTTTTTTTTTTTTTTTTTCTGTTCTTTTGTTTTGTTTTATCACAGTAGATCTGTAGTGTAACTTCAAGTCAGGGAAAGTGATGGCCCTTGGCTTGCTTTTGTTGCCCAGAATTTCTTTTGCCATTCTAGATCTCTTCTGGTTCCAAATGAATTTTAGGAATGTATTCTCTGTTTTGTGAGGAACGCTAATGATTTTTGTAATGGGATTATATTTAACCTGTATAAGTTTAGGGACGCTGAAGTCACTGTGGAGTCAATTTTTACTGTGCTGATACTTTCTTCCTAAGAACAAGGTCTATTTTTCTATTTTTTTTGATGTCTTTTTAAAAAAGTACTGTAGTTCTCGATGTAAGGATATTTTACTTTCTTTGTTAGGGTGATTGCTAAATATTTTAGTTCTTTCATGTTCTTTTGACAGCATTGCTTCCCTAAGCTCTCCCTAACTTAATTTGTTATTTGGGTATAAGAACCCTATTGAGTCTTGAGTGTTGACTTTGTATCCAGCTTCGCTACTTGATTGGGTTTTTAAACCTAGAAGTCTTTTGGTTGAGTTTTTGGTATCCATGTAGACTATCACATCATCCACAAATGATGATTAATTTAAATTCTTCCTTTCTGATCCATAGTCCCTTTATTTCTTTCTCTTGTCTAATTGCTTCATCTAACATATCTGTAATTACACAGAATAGGAGTGGTGATAGTGGACATTCTCATCTTGTCCCTGATTTTACAGTGAAATCTTTTAGTCGCAGATCATTTAATAAGGTGTTGACTATTAGTTTTGGAAAGATGGATTTTTATAAGATTGAAATGAAGACCATCTGTTCCAATTTTCTGTAGGACAAAATGCATTTCCTGTGTCTTTTGAGATCATCATGTGATTTCTTTTCTCACTTTACTTGGTATGATGTATTACATTTTTTAAAATCTGCCTGGAAATATTACAATCAGCAACTCAGATCTTATCTTATTGAAAAACTTTTATACGGGAAAAGAAATCACAAACAGAATGAAGAAACAACCCATGACCTGGGAAAAACTTTGTCTAGCTTTTCCTTGGACAAAGGCCTAACATCTAGAACATATAAAGAATTGAAAAAACAAAACAAAACAAAACAAAAACAGAAACACACAATAAAAATAGGACAGACTCACTAGATTCAAAGATCCAGTCCAAAAATGGACTTCTGGATAAATGTATGCTTCTCAGATGAAGAACTACAAATGGTAAATAAATATACAAAAAGTTGTTGAACATCAACAACTTGTTGGTTATTTGAGAGATGCAAATTAGAACAACAATAAGGTACTATTTCACTCCAGAAAGAATGGCTATCATCAAGAAATTAAGCAATAGAAAAAAAAAGAAATTAAGCAATAGAAAGTGCTAGAGAGGCAGTAGGGAAAAAGGAACACTGCAGATGCTTCAAAAAAATACATAGCTAGATGTCTAATTGAACCAACTATTCTTCTTCTTAGTATCTTTCCATAAGAATTTAAAACATCACTATAACAATATATACACACCCTTATTTATAGCAGAACAGTTTGGAATAGCTAAATCTTAGAAACATCACAAGTGACTGCCAACTAATGAAGGGATAAATAATTCTCCCTACCCTCTCTCTCTCTCTGTTATTAAGCACTAAGTCAAAAAGAAGGATAAATCTGAGACCTTTCTAGGTAAACGTATCTACTTTGAGACCATAGTATTAAATGCAATATGTCTGTCATATGTGTAAATATCACAGTATCTCTCTATTGTGAGAAACTGAAAGAGTAAATAAGAACCAAAATGTATAATAGATTTTGTGATACCGGAAGAAAGCTTTCAAATAGAAAGGGCAACTAGTGAGTGGGGAGGGTTAAAGAAAAGAAATAAAAAGAAAAAAATGAGAAAAGAAGGATAAACAGAAACAAAGCTTTTGCAAATAAGAAGGGGAAGGGAGGGATGAGAAATGCTGCAAACTAGAAATCACAATATCTCATGCACAGGAATAAATTCCCTGTGATCACATAATAAATGTGGTCATTATCTATCTCTAAATTGTACCAATAAATTTAATTTGTAAGATAAATTATCTGGGAAATTCCTAAAAGTAAAAAAAGAAAAAACAAACAAACAACAAAAAAAAAAGCTATTCATGTTCCTTTATAACACGACGAATTTCTTTTATTCTGCTGCTTTCTATGTTCTTTTCCTTCAATTTTAGTAGTTTGTTTATGCTTGTATTAGTGCAGGCCTCTTTTGATTCATCTTGGTTGAAATTCCTTGAATTTATATTGGTGGTCTTTTTTTTCCACTCAGATTTGGGAAAATCAGGGACATGAGTTTTTCAAATAGGCTCTTTGCTGTTTTTGTCTTTATTTTTTTCTGAGACTTGACTAATTTGTGTATTGATTTGCTATATGGTTTTACATAAATCTTTTATGCTTTCATTAGTTTTTGTTTGTGTTTCTTTTACTTGGCTATTCAAACAGTCCTTAAATTTACAAGTTTTTCTTTCTGCTTGATCAGACATGGCATTAATTATCTCCAGTGATTTTTTTTTTTCCTTTTACAATTATATTTTTCAACTCAAACGTTGGCTTTTTTGTTATTTATCTTTGTTTATACTTTATGTCTGTTGGTTTTTTTTAAAATTTATTTTGTTCATACATTGTTTTGCTGATTTTTTCTGTTTGTGTGTTTACGTTGATTTAGAACATAATGGATTTATAAAAATATTATTTCAGATTCTTTGGTAACTCATAGATCTCTGTATCAGCTTGATTTCTTTAGTTTTTCTTTTTTATTATTTTTTGGTCTATGATTTCCTGTGTTCTTCATTAATTCATTTAATATTCATTTTGGTTGAACTGTTTTTTTGCAGGAGGTTTTATTCTTTTTTTTTTTTTTTTTTTGGTGCCAAGGACAGAACCCAGGGCTTGCAGCTTTCTAGGCAAGCATTCTACTGCTGAACCAAATCCCCAGTCCCTTAATTTCCATTTTCATGTATTTTTCACTTCTCCTTCTATGTTCTGGCTTCATTTATAAGTACTTAGAGCTTTATTTAGAGATTCTGGAGGCCTCTCAAAATTTTCTTGGGCCTGTATCTTTTCTGAGCTTGCATGTGTAAGCTCTCAATTAGAGAAATGTGCTTGGTTCTTTTTCAAGTATGTGGGGGTCTTTCTCCTTCTCCTGTCCATGTCTATGTGATGCTGGCGATTATGTCCCTGAAGGCCACTTACATTACTTTACTTTGTTGTGGTTCTCAAGCCTCAAGGGCTTGTGACCTTAGAGCTAGCTGAAGCAGAAGCCAATTCTTTAAGCTGTCCACCAGTAGATTTAGAACATTGGGATCTAATCTCCCTTTTCCTTTTTCCACCTGATGGGAGAAACTATGAGCATGGTACTTTTGCCCAATTACAGCTGGCTGTACTGGCTTCTCCACAGAATTACAAGTTCTCTGATGCTTCTACAATCTTTTGTGCTCTGCTTTTTTTTTTTTTCTTTTCTTCCAGAGTGGCCCCAAGGCATTCATAATATGTAAATTGAAAGCCAGGAGCTGCCTAACAGTCAGAGTGATTTGTGTACTTTCCATGCCTAAACAGAAAATGCAAGTTGAACTTTTTCTCCAACTCTCAAATTGTGCCAGTTAGAAAAGTTAGGAAACCATACCCACATGGTGGCGCATGCCTGTAACCCCAGCACTTGAGAGGCTGGTGTAGGGGGATCAGTGTGAGTTCGAAACCAGCCTGGGCTACAAAACGGAGCTCAAGGCCAGCCTGAACTGCATAACAAGATGCTGTCTCAAAAAAAGTGAGGAAGGAAACCAGTTGATACACTTGAAATTAAATGGGTTGTCTTCAGCATCTAAATGTGGTTAGGTTTGGGCTTGTCTCAAGTACTGCAACTTTGTAAATGTGTTAACTCATAAATCTTTTGAACTGCATGTTGTCATTCAGTCAGGGCCAAGTTTTTTCTAGCTTTCCTATTCCACTATCTTGCTGAAGTCTTGACCTCTCTATAACTGTTGTTGAATGTAAGATCAACCTATAATAAGTTTAAGAAATTTAGCTGATTCATTTGAACTCAGCTATTCTTTTATAACTAAAAACAAAAAAATGAGGATTGCAATGCATATACTGAAAAGTGTGCATTTTCCCTAGGAAAGATGGACCAAAACCCGGAAATCAAGCCAAATACATACAGCAATAGAAAGGCTCATTCAAGTAGGTAGGAGATAGAAAGTAAGTTTCATCATATCAGTCTTTTCCACTGCAATTTTTAATGAAAATGGTTTCGTTTTGTAAACATTTTAAGGTTTAAGAGTAAGGATATGTAATTATAAGCCAGGAATATTTATTTGCATTGGCCAATAAGAAAATAATTGAGTGCCTTTGGTATTTAAGGTACCCATGCACCCAGTAATGGGTCTGCCCTGTATGGAATTATGGCCTCTAAGCTCACAATTCACCTCTTTGTTTGATCTCTTACAAGAGACTTAACACTTTGACACATTTTTTTCTTTGCCAGCTGGCTTTGAAGCTTTACCAATAGAAAGTATGTTTTTCTCTGCCTGACTCGTGTAGTTATAGGGGCCAGCAGATTTCCCTTTTATCATTTTGCATTGGTTTGTAGTGCAGAAGGCAGTTTACTTTGTTATAAGTACATAGCCAGGAAGCAAAGGAGACTATGATCGAGTCAGCTGCTAACAAAGAAAACTAACAGATAATCCACGCCATACCACTAGTTAAGCTTTAACATTGCAGAACTAAACAAATGAAAAATGGCAAAGAGCCAAACTAAGAACCTTAATTCTCAGGAAAAGAACTTCTTAGGCAAAATATAGTCCACAACTCCTCTCTACCTCTGGGAGAGAAGATACAGAATACCTAAGTTCCTTTAAACTGAGTTTCTCCTAGTTGAGAAACATTTTTTTTTTCCATTGTACATTACACAGCCTAAAACCCAAATAGTTATTTTAAACCCCTAGCTGAGGACCCCTCCCAACTTGGTACTAGTTTTTCTTCTAAATTGAAACCAACACTCTCCTATCTTCCTCCTTTTTATGTAATTTTATTCCTTCACCTTATAAAACAATGATCTGTGTATGGTAATAACTGGTTCATTAGCAGAAATGTCTGTGGTGATAGCTCCCCATGATTAAACTTTACCTTCCATGATGAGGGATAAATTTGTATCAAGTTCTAGTGAAGAAACACTAATGGATTCTTTTTAAAAAATATTTCTTATCTTTTTAATTTAACTTTATTAATTTTAATAGTAGGACAGCCAAAATAATTAATACAATGCATATTGTTGTCATAGTAGTTGTTCAGAGTACTAGATGCAGACATGATAATTTGTTTACATACTATTAGTACAAATATTTCTTCTCAATGAACTAAGAGAAAGTAGTTGTATGTATAGTCTAATAGTCCATAGTAGTATTGGGTTATGAGCACAGTTGGCAATGTCAGAAGCTGTTGACTTGAGCCTTTTACAGCTCAGCATATTAATATGACTCTACTTTCTATACTCATGGTTAAACTTTTCTGCTGCATGGTTAAGACTAATTAAAGGAAGACCTATATAACAAATATATATATATATATATATATATATATATATATATATATATATATATATATATATATATAACTTTTGTATCTGACAAGGTAATGAATTCTTTAACATACCATTAACTACCACTGCAACTCTAGATGTCAGCCTGTCAGATCTCTTCCTTGACTGTTCTATCTAACTGTTCTGGTTGCCCCTTTTATCTACTTTGATTTTTGAAGTTCTCTTGTGCCTATTCAATATATAATACTACACCTTGCTCTGATAGCCAGGAAACTTTTATGCTAAATACTCCCTCTCCAAATTGTCTGTTTTCAGTCTCCTCCTTTTGGATCTAAACAGATATAGTGGATTTTCCATACATATGAGAAACAGTAGAGCAGATAGAGAAACCCAGGTGTAAGGCTCAAAAGGGAACTCACTTTTCCCAGCCTGCAGTGTCTGCCAGCAGAGGTGCTATTCTCAGCAGGAAGCTCAGCTGAGCACAGAGGCTGTCTTTGGCAAACATGGATTGTTGTAAAAGATATTAAGATAGAACAAGGAATTTTGCAGGTCCTAGGACATCTGGAGACCTCCACAAATTTATACTAGACTCTTAAGGACTTTGGTCACTACGTTGCAAGACAACAGAGAACTTTGCTGCAGATATTTATTAAAATCTTCCGACCTGATATCACTTGCCATCTCTCAATACTTATAAAAGAAGCCTGTTTTTCTGTTACACGGCTAGATTATGACAATGCTTGTACAATGGCCTTTTGCGCTCTGTTTGCCTACACCCAGGCACAATAAATTCCACACCATGCTGCCTCTGCTCAGCCCTGATGGACTCAGCTGGTCTCTTCTTGTATTCCTTACATCAGGAAGAAAATGCACACATCTGTAGCATATGCTCAAAGTAATAATACTGTAGCTATCAAAAGCACGTTTTTTTTTTAATATAATGTGCAACAAAATAATATTTACTGTTAGGTAACTTAATCAGTTTTGTTACTTTACATTTATTTCATTCACATATCATTTAAAAGCTTGTGGCTATTTAGTATGATACAAATTTTAAAAGCCCTAGAATTTATTTGATTACTCTTTGGAATAACATTAAGATATAATTATTTCATCAACATTAGTTATCCGCTCACATATTTTTACCTTTAAAAGGTGTTCATATTTGTTTGGGATTAAATTTTGTGTTTCCCCAAATTCTTAGATTGCTGTACTAATTCTGAGTGTCTTACATTATCAACTTATTTAGAAATTTGATTGTTACAGACATAATAAGTTAGAGACTTAATTCCTTAGAGGCTCTTACTCCAATATAACACACTCTTATGGAAGGGGCAATTTGAACATGTTCATTCATAGAGGAAGAGTCCGATTCCTCGGGGAGAAGAGCATGGAATTGATTCTTGCCTTGGGACCTTTAGAAGGAACCAACGCTGTAAATGCTTTGATTTTAGCTTTTACACTTGTGGAGTAAAATGGTTACATAGTCCATTTATTAGTATCATTTTATAGCAGTGAAAAACTAATCTGATTGTTTTTATTGACTGAAGTTATAGAAAATGTACAGATTTACTTTATTTGAAAATTTTTGTTGAACAGTCTCAAAGAATTCTAATATAAGTGCTTAGATATAAACTATGCATTTATTTTTAAACTTTCATTTCCTTTCCCAATTGTCCTTATGTCTACTTGTAATATTGTTTAATAACTAACACTGAAAAGTATCTAATTTAATGGTCTTCAGCATGTCACTTTTTTGATCATACTACTCCTCTTATATATGCATATAACTTTAGAAAATCAAACACTTTCTGAGTAGAACAAGCATCACAGAGAAAATTGTCAAATTCTAGCATGAACGGATAACTTATATAGATAGTTTATAAAATATTTGTGCTAAAGGAGTGCAAAATAAAATGCACTGCATCCTTTGTGATTGGGATAGTACTTACACAATATCCTTTTTTTTTGATGATCTCTTCCTTTTGAAATCCCTTCTTTCTTTTTATTCATTGGTGCTTCTTGCTCTTATCTTCCCTTATTTCTGTTGTAGAAATGTATGCTTTTAGCTCTAATGCACATGAAATAGTTTGTTGAAAGATGGTAATTATTTAATTAGATATTAGCAAACTTCTCACCTATCATTTGTGCTATTAGTACTAAAGAAAGATGGGATGTAGTTAAGAAATCAATATCACTAGAAAGGGGGAAAACAGCCCCAGGACTCAATCACTTTCTATAATTCTATTTGTTTCTATAACTAAAGAATGCAATATGGAAATTATTCACTCTCTAACAATAATCTGGATACAAGTCCATTTGCAAAAGGTCTTGAATAAGAATCAGATTCAGGCTTCATTCATTTCAAATGCAAATAGTGGCAGCTGAGTGAAACAAGAATGTTAGAGTGGAAGGGCGTGTTTTCAGGTATTGCAGAAAGCTATCAGGATGACTAAGAGGCATAGCATCTTATTTATAAAAATAAATCTGCAGAAGAAACAGGCAGAATCTGTGGTTTTACTCCTGTCAATATTAGATGGAGGTCTGGCAAGATAGCTCTGTGGTCTAAAGCTCCTATTTAGGCAAGCTTAGGAAAGCTCACAAGGTCATTAGTTAGATTGAAGCACAGTTCAGTCCCTGGCACCACATGTCACACAAGCCCGGCCCCCAGGTTGAGCTGAACCAGTCACAAAAAAATAAAAAATAAAAAAGATTGGATGAAAGGGTTAGGGCCAAAATATTGGCTATTCTGATAGCCCTTCTTTTTCTCCAGTTTTTGGTCTGTTAACTTACTTTCTGAACCCTCCAGCAGAAAAGCTTTGTGTTACTATTACTCTATAACATAGGTACTTGAGTTTATCATCACTGGCTTTCTGAGTATCAAATATCTTTGACTTAGCTTGGAATTGATATTTTCTGTCCATCATTGATATTCTAATAACGTTCCACACAATGTAATCTAAGCAGTTACACAATTTTTACACAGAAATTTGGAAATTCAAGGAAACACAACATTGTAGCCTGTCAAGACTATGGTATTTGGCCCAGACTCTTACTTTCAACTACTACTCTTGAGAGAGAATGACAGTAACTGAGTTTACACTGGGAGCAGTACACATCAAAAAGACAAGAGTGACATGCATTCCAAGCATAGTTTTAGTGTTACATAGTGCTATGATCAATATGATGAACCTTTTGAAGGTTCTTGAGACCAATATCTGATTCATCCTGTGTACATAAGTGCATGGTTTTGGTCTTGATATGTTTTCTCCTTTATCTGCTTCCAGTCAGTAAGGACTCAGGATATAAGAGAACCTGTGCTGTAATATCCTGTAACTCAGAGGTGTCCCAAATTTTCTGGTCAAGGAGATTATGGGACCTCAGAGGAAAGGGATAAATGAACTATAGTGCAACTAAGGAGAGTCATCCAGAAAAAAACATTCTCTCAGGCTTTCACAGAAAGCAAACTGGCGAAGCAATGGCTGTGACTCGTCCCGAAGGCTGACACTAACAAGAGTTCTACAAAGTACTGTATATGGTCCCAAACTTAATCTTGAGGGGATTTGACCTTGGAAGATGCAAAAAATGAATGTTCTGTTATACAGGTCTTGCTTTGGCTTGCCCTTGATCATCCAGGAAAAAAAAAAAAAAAAAAAGGTTAATTACATTGCATGAAACGCAGAGCTAGATTGGTGAGATGAGCTTTAGGAGGCTTAGATCAATAGCCTCCAACACTGCAAGCTTCACTGGTGGCCCACTGCAATTGCAGAACGTTTGACTGTGTGTGAATCTGCTTCCTCTTGGTCCAAAGAGAAGAATTTTCTTTTCCTTTCTTCTTTTTTGTTTTTTCTTCTTAGCAACATCGATAGGGAGGTGGGACATGCCCACACACTGTGCTCTGTAGAACTATTGTGAGGACAATATGCAATGTGTCAACTTTTAAAAAAAGAAAGGGGAAAAGAAAAAAAAGGTAATGTTTATTGAAAGTGTTAATGTTTAATTGTTTGATCAATCATATATCTATATCTATTAATCTAAACTGATCTGATGATAAAAATATGTAATATAACCATTGTTAAATTTAAATAATAAAAATATTAAATCATAAAAATTAAAAAAATAAAAAATTTTATGGAACAAAAATTGGATGGAGAACATGTACTGAAAAACCTTAGTTATCAAGATGCTGGAAAAATTATTACAGGAAAAGTAAAATAGCACGAAGCTGAAACTACAACAGTGAAGATATATATATATATATATATATATATATATATATATATATACATACATACATACATACATCAGGTTGCTAGAGATTCCAGTAACTGATAATTTCTGTAATTTTCTATATTAGAGACAAGGAGCTATTTCTTAACCTACAAATTTAAAAAGTTCTGGCTCCTATTAAATTGTGCATTGTAGGTCTTATGATAGTATTAAGCCCATCTTCCTCAGAGGTATTCTTTTTTCACCAATACTCTTGATGATCATAAACTTAATCAAGTAGCAAAAGAATAGGTGTGCACTGAAACCCAGTGAATAATATTAATTGGAGATCAATTGCAAAAAATAAGCATCTTTGCAATTGTAGAATGTGTATTGTCCAGGCCAGAGTGTTTTAGGGTGAAACCTCTCTGAAACTAATTTGAGAAGTATGAGGTTGACACCATGTTCTGGCCAAATAAGTCCTTGAAGCTACTGCTGTGCCTTTTGTAGGGGGCAGATCCCACGGCCTTAGTGTTTGGCAGTTATGCTTAATTGGCTCTTAAGACTTTCTTGTTGGATTGTGGAAACACCTAATTAGCAGAAAGCAGTTGATATTTCTATCATTGTTCTCATTTCACTTTCTCCCATATTTAGACTGAATCGGATGAAAGTTTAGAGGTGAGTTTTCACCCAGTGGAATGAATTCAGATGTGGAATGATCAGATAAGAGGATCTTTCTTGGTGATGAAAAAATTTGCTTTCACTCTACAATATATAGTTCCCAAATATATAGTTCTTGGGATTTTCATCTCAAGATTAGCTGGAGAAATTCATCTAAGAGGGTTAGTCTGTGAAAATTGGTTTGTTAGTAGGCCCACCTATGACCCCACTTCTAGGTTGTTGGAAAAAGGAGATTGACCAGAGAGACAGACTAGCTAGTATTTTTAATGAAATAGTTACAGAAGTGCAGTCAAACTTTGATGTATTTTTTTTTTTTTAATCAGTGACATGTGGAACTAGATAGTATGGCTTTTTAAAAAAAAATCACTTTAGGGAAATATTTGTCACATGCTATTTACAAAGAAGAGAATATTTATTTAGCTCATGCTTTTTGCTGGTTTGACATCAAAGACGTCAGGGTCTAAAAATGTCAGTAGTGTGACCTTTGATGAAGGTGGCAGAAAGCAGCACATCAGAAACTCGACTAGATCTGAGGAGGCTCCCAAAGCTGAGACTGTTGTAATGTTCTGTGTTGGTGCCAAAAGAAATGACGAGAAGACCCGATGAAGGTAGCTCAGAGGACTCCCTGAGATCTGTCTCTCTCGAAGTGAGTCCAGAACTCTAGAAGCATCTCCTTTTCATTTAGGATACACAATAGAAGATTTACAGGGAGAAGAGGGGATCATCAACTTCTTACTAAGGGTGGAAATATCAATCAGAATTAAGCTGTTACACCTTTTTTAGATCCTACTCTTCTAAGATCCCTAAGTAACAGATTACAACCCACCCTAAACTTTGTTTATTTTTCTTCTTTTCTTTAAGATGCTAGTTTCTAATCTCTACAGTGAAATGTGTATCTTTTATTGATACTGCCAAGATTAGCCCTAAGTAGGCTGTTCCAGCCTGCAAACACCCTCCCCACCAAAGCCCTTAAAACTCCTGTGCTTTGCCTTTTTCGCTACTATCTCTAACTCCTAGACAGCCAGTCACTTGATCCTACTTCCAATGAGTCTTCATCTCAAGTCAGAGTGCCTGGCTTGGTTGTGTGCATTCTTACCTAACATATATATCTGATAATATGAACAACTGGTTGGAAAGTAACACTACATAATAAATGTCATAAATACGATGACATTCATATTACTTTGTTAAGTAAAATTTGTATCACTTGTATTTTTTTCTGTTGTAATTTTAATTTGTGCTGTCTTTTAAAATATAACTGGATTTGTATCCTAAAACTTCAGTTTCCTTGTAAAAAATTATAATTTTTTTCAATTTTTTTTTTTTTAATCTGGGAATGTGTGAGATAGGAAGCTAAGGCAGAGCTAAATATGGCCTGAGAAGAAAGTGTGACCCAAGCAGCTTGGAATCCTCCATGTAGACTTCCCTGAAGAACTTGTGCAGGTTTTTTTTTTTTTTTGCCAGGTCAGCCTGCCCTGGGGGTGGGGCTGGATCAGCACTTGCTGCTGGAGATCAAACCATGGTCTCTGCACTTACCTAAGCTTGCCAAAGCAGGTGCTTTTGACCACTAAGCTGTTTTGCTGGCCCCTCAGCAGGCTTCTGATAGGATAAGCTGGGCATGATGTCAGCATGACATATAGGAAAAATGAATATATGCCAGTTAGACTTTTGTACTGTACATCCTTACTGAAGCCCACTTTATACTCTAGGGAAGCAGTGGAAAACCTCAGCAAAGGTAACAGCCACTGTATCATGAGTGCTGTAAGTTTACCACTACTGAATCTGGGATGTATTTTTAATTATCTTCACTTTTACTCAGCCTAAACTTGTTCTACAGAAACCCTTTTCCCATCTTATTTTGATTCTTTTCCTACTTTTAATAAATGAGAAATATTGCCACAGATCTTGCTGGTTTCATCCAGTTGTTTTCTCTGGACAGAAAGGACCTAGGAATCATCTCTAGGTGGGGATTTCAGCTCTTCAGAATCAAGTAGTGTTTGTGTGTGTGTAAGAGCTTACATCACTATACAGGAAGTAAGACAAACTGAAGCCACACAGAGATCTCTCAAGGCACAACACCAATGACCCAGGACCTTGTCACTATGTTCTGTTTTTCAGTGTTTTCCCTTCTTCCAGTTATTATGACCTGGAAGACCAAGTCTCCATTCACTATGAACCACCCTTGGCAGACACTCAAAGCACACCCAGAACATAACAGATTACAGCATAAAGAAATTTTAATTATGTGGCCATTTTTAGAGTTTGTAATAATTTATAGGTAATGAAATGCAAAAGATTTCCAAAGTTTTTTTTTTTTTTTTTAACTGTATTTCTCATTCTCGATTTGATATTACAAGGGTATTTAAAGTTTGTTTTTTTGTATATGAAGCACTGTTTGTGAAAGGAAAATTTCTTGTACTGGGGAGGTATATAATTGTGTGAAGAAAAGAGGTCAAATGTACACATCCATAATCTGAGCACTCAGGAGGCTGAGGGAGAATGCTTGTTACAAGCTCAAGATCAGCCTGGTCTACAAAATGGGCATAAGACAAGCCTGAACTGCATAGTGACATCCTGTCGCAAAAAGTTAACAACAAAAAGAAAGAACGTTTTGGGTGATTATTCCTACACTTAATAAGACTATGGGCCAGCCAAATAGCTCAGTGGTTCAATTCCTGGATCTGTTATGCTGGCCCTGCCCTTGAGGTGCATTGAGATGCAATGGAGACTAGGCACATGGTGGCACCCACCTGTAATCCTAGCTCTTTGGAGGCTGTAAACAGGCGGATCACTATGAGTCTGATCTAGTAGTGAGACACTGAACACCCATAGACCCTTCCTTAAAATACAAAAAATAAATAAATAAGATTATGAATAAACATTTATTGCAAAGTCTAGAAACAGAAATTCTGTTCATTTCTATGGTGAGTCGGTACTAGTTATTTTTCTAACAAAATTTCAGAAGTTAATGTAGTGCTTAAATTCCTTCAGTAACTTGTCACCCCAGTACATGGACTCTTAGATTGCCTTTGGAACCTTTTTATAAGCCTTTTTTTCCCCTTGAATGCTGCCCTTTTCTTTTAAAATAATATATCTGTTGGGCTTGTACTTCTTTCAATATAATAAAGCTGTGCTTTGCAAAGAATTAGGTACCCTACCTCCCCTATTCATTTTTGTCTCTTAGAAACTAGCTCATTGTGTGGTTCACCATAAGTATTCAATAAGGATTTCTGAGATGTGTGAGTGTTAATAATTTTGACTGATGACACACCAGCAGGCAGTACACCAGTCAAAAAAGAAAAGTGCTATTTCTTTTTTCTTGTGCAGATGTCTACCATCTCGGCTTCTGATATGTTACATGGGAAGGTGATTAGTAAAATTTTTAAAGGCTCTCATTTCCAGTTTCAGAGTCAACTGTAGTAATGAAGAGACTTGGAAATGCTAACATAAGAATTATGAAACTAAACCACTCGCTTCAATGCTGTCAAGCACTGGAGTTTCTTAAACTTATTATGATTTCTTCTTCCTTTTCCTCCTTCTCCTGTTCTTCCCATTCTTCTTCTTTGAATACTTTCTCAAAATTTATCATCTTGATGGTAGGTTTTATAACATTTTTGTGCCTAACTTTTTCTTCAGATTTCTTTTGAGGCTCTGCCAGCTTGCTCTCCACAGTTCTTACAGTTTTCCTTACTCTTAAACTCTCTCTGACCTGGCGCATACAATCCATAATCACAAGCTTGTTATCATAGTATTCTTGTAATGCATTCCTTATACCATGATCTCTTAAAGCATCACATTCATGTCTCATTAATTAATGCACTGGGGAATGTTAGGACTTTTTCTTTACTTTTTTATGAAAGTTATAAAAAAAGCTCAATAAGCAGTTGCTCTCCCTGGAGAGCATTAAGGGTTAAAAGGATCATACAGACTGGTGAACAAATGAGTGGGGAGATGGATGGCTGGATAGACCGCTGAGTACATGTGTGAACTGAAGGCGCAGCTGTGCATTGCCATTAACTTCCCACTAGGGTTATCCACCAGTGTTGTTTGTTAGCCAAATGGTACCTTAGATACGTGAGATTAAAAATACGCTAGGAAACAAATAATAAAAAAGCAACTTAAAATGCATAGAAAATAATTTAAGCATTTTGGTGTGCCTTCTTAGATATTTATCATACAGAATGATATATCAAGTAATTTAGTATTTAGTACTTTTTGGAAAGTTGGAGTACAGATCGTATTGATTCTAAAAATAACAAGTGCAGAAATAAACTTCATGATTTTTTTCTGTAGTATATTACTGCGCATATAAGATACATTTGTGTGCTCATGAAGATTTTTCCCCCATGAGTTTACTCCTTAGTAAACTAAGGAGTTTTTCTGTGTCAACTGGAAAATGTATTTTCAAATTTCATAATACTAGAATTTATAATTTTCTGTAAAATGAACTATCTAGCTTTAATAGAAATAAAATGATTACTTTGCTCTCATACTGCTTTGGCTTTCAGTAATACAGCAACAGCATGAATGAAGCTGGCCTTCAAATGGGCAACCTTGTGCATCTGCCATGTTACATAGCGACAATATGTCGCTTTGAGGGTGTGACATAACTACAATGATGCATGGCAAGTTTAGGATTTAGAATGATGTCTTTGTGAGAAGATAACAAACACTGAATCAGGGAGTAGTGAGATTTCAGTTGAGTCATCTCACTTGTGACAAATTTTAAATGCAATCTGTTTTGCACAAAGTGTTACCATCTTTGGAGAATATGTAGGGCATTTTGCTTACCCTTGTGTAGGCAGCCTGCTGAAGAGCGCCCAAGGGGAAAGTCATCCTGTCTTGTACTTTGGAATATTTTTCTGCAGAGTTTCTTCCCTAACAAAATACAAGTTACTTCTTTCTCTGTTGCCCTAGACCTCTTAGAGGATGGCTTCCACAAGGTCAAATGAGGCTCTATATTCACAACACATAGAAGCAAATATTTTAATATTCTCATTTTTTTCTTGAGAAAGACTAATTAGTTTTTACTTTTAGGGTCGTTGTTAGGAACAAATCTCCAATGACCTCTCACAGGCAGGCAGAGGCACTGATTGCTTTTGCTCTGGTGTAATTCTTTGTGTATGTTCATATAGAAAATAAACTTGAAGATATATTAAGCACTGTGATATAGAAGCAACAATCCTTTGTTAGTTTTGTCATAACCCTGTACTGATGGCTAAGTTGCTGTATGACAAACTCAGAACACTTCCAAGAAGTTCTTCATTGTGAAATGGTATGTGTATTTATGCAGTGCTACAGAAGAGTGAAATAAAATTTGCATAATATAGTACATACTTCTTTAAAACTAGAATGCTGCATGTTTTTGTCCAAAAGTTGCTACTTTTATGAGCTTAACATTTTAATATTCAGAAAAAGTAATCTTGAGTTTTGCAACTATTTTTCAAAGTTTTTACTATAAATATTATACAATTCCTTTTTCTTATATCTATCCCCAAAAAGCTATTTTATTTTTCAAGGCATATGTCTGCAATACTTACATTTAATAAAAACCTATATTTGTTCAAGTTGCATATATTTATGTATTAAAATTAGATAAGTTGAATATAGCTATTTATTCATTGCTATTTTATATCATTATAAATTTATGGAATATTGTAATTCTGAAATTATTCTCTTAAATCTCTCAGAAGCCTAATTTAAGAAACAATTTTTAGAAGTTCAAATATAGTTTCGTAAAAAACCAAAAAAACCAAATATACTTTCATAATATATATGTATGTTATAAACAATTTTAACTTAGCACTTTCATAAACATGTAAATACTTTTGTCATCCTATAAATTTGATAAAAATAATTCAGCACAATTTTGTTATTCTATTCAAATTTTAAATTACTTGAATAATGCATATTAAAAAAACTCAACAGCGTACATCATTATGCAAATTTAGTAATTTATTGTCAATTTAAAATGTCAGTGTCTGAAAATTATGTTCATAATGGGAAAATGTTTGAGATTAATGAGTTATGTATGTTTGGTTTTCTTCTTAGTTTTTGAATGCCTTACCTTTCAAAAATTAACTTGGGTGACTTATCAGATATTGCCAACTTTCACTATGCAGAAAGGAATGCTTGCATTGAAGAATGTATATGATTCTACGTAAAGATTAATTTAACTTTAGTGCTTGGTTCTTTTCCATTTTTTTCATGTTTACTTAAGTTTCTTTTATTTTGCATTCCATGTTTCTGCTCTCTTATGGTTTTATGCTCTTCTACTCCCACTGATTTTTTAATAAGAAAAAGAAACAAGATTTCTTTTGGCTCAGGGTTCTGAAGACTGGGTGTTCTTGTTTAAAATTAACTTTATTAGTTCTATCCTCACAATCCTTCTACAGAGTACAGTGTGTGGGCATGACCCACCTCCCTATTGATGTTGCTTAGAAAAAAATAAAAGGAAAAGAATATACTTCTCTTTGGATTAAGGGGAGCAGATACATACACAGTCAAATGTTCTGCAATTGCAGTGGGCCACCAGTGAAGCTTGTAATGTTGGAGGCTATATGCAATATGTCAACTTTCAGAAAAAAGAAAGGGGAAAAGAAAAAAATAAAAGTAATGTTAATTTAAAAGGGTTAATGTTTAATTGTTTGATCAATCTTATATACCTATATGTATTAATCTAAACTGATCTGATGATGAAAATATGTAATATAACCATTGTTAAATTTAAACAATAAAAATATTAAATTAAAAAAAAAAACTTTATTAGTACATTCCCCCCACCCCAGAAAAAAAAAAAAAAAAAAAAAAATATATATATATATATATATATATATATGTAGAATTAGCCAGCTGGACTCAGCTTAGATGGTCTCTATTTTGTTGGCAACATGCAATACATCATAATTGGGAGCCAGTCGGACATGCACCTTCTTTCCATCAGGCCTGATTAGGGTATTGACCTTGGTAACACTGGTGTCACAGAGCTTCTTTACAGCTTGCTTGGTTTGGTGCTTATTGGCTTTGACATCCACAATGAACACGAGTGTGTTGTCCTTAGTCGTTTTCATGGCTGACTCTGTGGTCAGGGGGAACTTGATGATGGCATAGTGGTCAAGCTTGTTTCTCCTGGGAACGCTCTTCTGAGGGTGTGTCTAAATATTTCTTATCTAAATTCCAGTCTAGGCTCCTTTGCGTTACTTTATTTATCCACTATTTTTAAACAATATTTAAAAAATAGTTTTAACAAGGAGGCATGGGTTTCCATACACTCCCTAACCCATGCTTGCCAAGCCTCCTCCATTGTCAGTATCTCTTGCTAAGGTGAGGAATTCACTGCAATTGATGAATGTATGTTGACTTGCCCTAGTCACCCAGAATACACTGCTTCTCCTGTAGTTCACTCTTCTAAATCTTTGTCTATAAAATAATGAAGTTTGAAAATATGAGGCCTTGTAGATAGTACTCATCTGATCTTGCCAGGGGACCTTCAGGTTCCGAGGAACTATGTTTTTCTTTTTCTCATTTTAATTATTATTTTATTATATAAACAAACATAGAATTAGGTTTAACTTAGCAAAGAGTAAATTGAATGCTTGGATCTTATTTACTTTTTTGCTGTTGGGACAAAATACCCAACATTCGCAAACTAAAGGAGGAAACATTTATTTTAGCTCCCAGTTTGGAGAAATGACAGTTGAGTTGGTTGACTCCAAGGCAGGGCAGGATGGCAGAGGTGCAGGCAAAGGAGAAACAGTCCGTGGCAAGCAGGCAGGAGGCAGCTAGCTCTGGCCCTCCCTGTCTTTATGGATTCCATTCAGGCCACTAGAGTGCTGATTGATGCCTCCTACACCGTGGCGTCTTTCCATTATCCATTCCTAGAACTGGGCTGACCCAGTTACTGCCTAGCTATGATCTAGTGTAACATACTCAGTCCAGTCACTCCCATTGCTCACCTGCCACCTCTCTCCTGTTTCCAGAGTTTAGCTATTATGGATTATGCACCCTAAATAGGCATCAGTATATCACAATATTTTTTGTTCTTTTGGGAATTTGCAGGAAAGGCAGATGGTCAGGTAGTATTTGATTCTTGTTTGTTTGAGAAATCTTCACACTGACTCTAAGGACTCTATTACTATATATTCCCATCAAATAGGTAGGGTTTTCCTTTTTCTCTTTGTGTGTGTGTATATTCTTAATGATAGATATTCTATGCAGTGGAAGGTGGAATTTCAAAGTTACATTGTCTTATATCCCTTTCTGATAAAAAATCTAATAAAACTAGATATGAAGGATCTTACTTTAAATTGAAAACAACCATAACCAACATCATACTGAATAAGAAAAATGAAAGCAGTTTTAGTGTTTTGTATTTTTGAGACAGGTTCTCAATATGCAGTTCAAGCTGGCCTTGAGTTCATTTTGTAGCTCAAGCTGGCCTTGAACTTACAAGAATCCTCCTGTCTCAGCCTTCTGAGTACTAGAATTGCTATTATTATTTTATAGTTAGTATATTACAGTTATTGATTTAGATATATTCTGTTGAAAATATGAGGCTTTATAGATAGTACACATCTGATCTTGCCAGGAGAGTTTTAAGTTTCTGAGGAGCTATGTTTTTCTTTTTCTCATTTTAATTATTATTTAATTATATAAACAACAGAATTAACTTATTTATAGTTCTAAAATTATTGCAGCTCTGGGGTGAAAACTTGCTCATGTTGTATGCTCTTTTTAATGGTTTTCTTACATGTAGATGTTAAACCAGAATCATGTATTCACTTCTTCTAATTAATTTTTTTGCTTTTTTTGTTACTGAAAATTCAACTCTGAAACTCTCACTTGCCAGGCAGGACCTGTGCCTCTGAGCTACTTCCATGACCCTTCAGATTAATTTTTTATTGAAATTTTTTGTGTTCATTTTCCTAAAGGATGCTCTATATTGCATAAACTTCAGAGTTCCTAAGATGTAAATCATTTCAAGACTCAAAATATGTCCATTTGGGAGACTGAGGATGATAGAAGCCCTCTTTCCACAAAATAAGACCTAGCCAGAAAATAGCCTTGCAAACTAGAGATCCTAAAGGCTAGGGCTAGCTGGGCTGTCCTCACCTTACCTGCCTTCAGCATAGCCATCTCTCAGGAAAATAGTGCAGCAGAGGAGGCAGGGAGAGCCTGCTTGGAGCTGGAGGATTTGATGTGTTTCAAGGCTGATTATTTTCAAGTTAAGTCTTATTTTAGGGAAATGCATGCCTTCAGGAAAGCATATTGAATGACATTAGAAGGACAACGTGAATGGAAATTTAAAATTGAGAAATCAAGGAACAAGCAGAGACAAGGAAGAGAGGTCATGAAGCAAAGGGGAAAGAAAGAGCACCAGGAAATGAAGATATTAGTGGCAAAAGGTGTCTGTCTTGTTGACAGCATAACTGAGTTTCAGAAAGAAAATGATTCCTTGTGTTATTTATACTTCAGAACGATCATAATGAGGTTGCCAAAATTTGGCCTGTGGATTTCATCCTAAATAGCCAGACCACTTTTACTGTAAGAATTAGAGCCAATGACAGAGGCCTTACTTGCAGTAGGCTAATTAATGAATTTCATATAACCAAATGAATACTGAAAATTTTCATGGTGCTTCATTGTGAAAAGTACAATACAGAACAGGGGCTAACTATGACTGAGAGCTTTTGTTATCCAAGAGTGGGACATTTGAGCATTTTTAAGTGGTTATAGAAGCAGAAAGAAAAGAAATCACACTTGAGGAAGATAGATTTCTTTTACATCGCTTGAGACTGGAGGACATAGGCAGCACTATCACTCTACTTAGTAAGTTGAGCTATCTTTGCATAAATGGAAGCCATATCAGCACTTCCATCCTGCTATTTTTGTAACATGAGATGCCTCTTAGTTTTAGCAGGATTCACCCATTTTCCAGGCTAAAATCTTGGTATCAACTTTTATTTAATTTTTTTGCACGTCTCTCAGGTGATTTTTCATTGCATAGCTTCTTCCCAGTTGTGTTTACCCTGCCCTACGCCTTGCTGGCTGTATGTCTGCATTCACTGCTCATAGCTTTTCCTACGTTTTCCACTAGATGGCCTTTGGCATTTTCATTCTGAGCCCCAAACTCTCCTAAGCTCTGCTGACTGGATTTTAATTGGCTGATGTCCTCACAGCCATACGTTCATATAAAATTGCATGAATGTCAACGTTTATAGGCCTGTATACTGTCCTGAACTGGTCTCTTATGTGATAGTTATTTGATTGTATATTTTACATGAAAATTAAATAGTTTTTGAGAAAATCCTTAGAATGAAAAGCAGCAGTACAAGTGATGCTTTATTTTCAATTTGAGATACACTTTTAGACATTTTGAGATCTTTTGTACTTTTCTATATTTCTTACATAAAAAAGTTAATTCAATTAAAAATTCTTAAAACTAGACAGTAAACTATTATAAATATATAATTATGGTCTTTCAACATTGACTTTATGTCTGCTTCATGTCTAATGATTGCATTTAAATTAATTATAGAATAATAAAATAAATATATTTTATTTAAATTTATATTCTTTTAAAAATTAATGATCAAGAAATAGGTATGATTTGATTAGCATGGCTTTCATTATATGGCTCTCTGAGGCCTTACTCTACTTGAAAAACAGTTATTACAAAATACATGTGATAAAGACTCAAAAATAGTCAATTGAACTTTAGGTTTTTCCTTGCCACATATTGAAATAAATTGTTAACACTTAAAAAAAAGAAGGCTGGGCGTGGTGGCGCATGCGTGTAATCCCAGCACTCGCGAGGCTGAGGCAGGAGGATCAGTGACAGTTCGAGACCAGCCTGGGCTACAAAACTGAGCTCAAGGCCAGCCTGAACTGTACAGCGAGACCCTGTCTCAAAAAGACAAAAAAAAAAAAAAAAGAAAACAATAAAAAGATAAAGATGGGTGTGGTGGCACACACCTGCTACCCCAGCACTGGTGAGGAGGCTGAGATAGGAGGATCATTGGGAGTTCCAGATTAGCCTGAGCTGCAAAATGAGCTCAAGGCCAGCCTGAACTTCATGGTGAGACATTGTCTTAAAAATAAAACAAATCAAAACAACAATAAGAAACAAGCAGAAGCCTACTTCAGTATATATATCTCTTTAGATTTCTCAACAAAGTTCTGAATTTATTTAATACTATTATTTAATCATATTATATACACTCTACCTCTTCCACTACTTAATATAAAAAACACATTCAGATAATTAATTTCATCTTGTTTAAGACACAGGGCTCAATGTTTAAGCTTCTACTATCAGCTTTATATGCTCTTTTTTTTTTTTTTAATAGTTTGTTTCTAGCAGAAAGGAAAATCTACAAAAAAGTCTAAGACTTGTTGAAGAAGAACCAAAACTTTAAAGGCAAACTTTCGTAGCTTAGTTATGAACTAAATAATTTAAATATCCCTTAATGTACTCTTGGATATGCCCATAAAAGACTCATATGCAAAAACTAGTTTTGAGTGATTATTTTTATGCCATATTTTTCCTGCCAAATAATAGACATTTTGTCTCTTTTATACAAACATAAGGAAAACAAGCCTTAGAAGCTTGAATTCATTCCTATGTCTTTAGAGTAAATAGAACATACTCTGAAAATAGAGGAAAAACAATCTCAAAAGCATTGTGCACAAAAATGTGTACTTTTCAAAGATCTCAACCAGAATAATAAAAATAAAACTCTAAGTCAAATTTATAAGAAAATAAATGTGAGACTATTAAACTTACCTAAATTGTGAAATAGCTCACTTTTTATCATTTTTAAGAGTCAACTATTTCTCAGATTTTATATCTAGGTCATGATTACTCAAAGCATTAATGGACCAAATATTACAAACTATCTCCCTCAATGCCCTAAATAAAAGTATTAGATCAGGAACCTACATTTCTATTTATAAAAATTAACAGCTGAAAAATTACTATTTGTGAAAATAGAAATAAACATTTCATGTTAGACATTCAGGAAGTTAATTAAACAATCAGCAGCCAAGAAAAGATACGTACTGAACAAGGTAATCTTTGCTTCTCCGAAATATACACAGTTTCCTTGAATCCAAATATATAAAACATAAATGTTCAATAGCTGAACAATAGCATGTTTAAATTTCACTGGCTCTTTTTTCCCCAGATATGTCTTGGTTTTGCAACTAAAACAGAAGAAAATATGTGCTTTTTTTCATAAAACCTAAACCTTTAAAAATATTAATTTTCCCCTTGGTGCTGTATATGTATTTGGAAATACATTTGTTCATTTATCAATATAACTAATTATGGACATATTTTGTATTTTAACACATTGTGTAAGTAACACACATTGCAAACAGAAGTTTCCCCCAAATGGCATAACTAATGTAAATAATAGCACTTAATATTCATTTCCAATGGGGTCCTGTTAAAATACAATGGCAAATCTGACAAAACAGTAAGAACATAGTGCATATGGCTCATGTACTTATTGTAATTGATTATTGCTATGGCAACATCCCCCATTCTTATATAGTTTTTAAAAGAGTTCATTGTAAATTAATTGATCTCATCATAAAACATGGTATGTGACTGTGTGAGTGAGAAGCAAGTCAGGGCAATATTAGCCAAGAATGGAGGGCATGTGTTACATACACATAATGTGGGTAAAGACTAGAGATTTAGTTTTGCATTAGAAATAAAATTGAAGAGACTAGTGATACTGACACTACAATTTATGGATTTAAAGAGACCTTTTGCTTTTTTTTTCAATTTTTTTATTGTTTAAATTTAACAATGGTTATATTACATATTTTCATCATCAGATCAGTTTAGATTAATACATATAGGTATGTAAGATTGATCAAACAATTAAACATTAACCTTTCTAAATCCACATTACTTTTGTTTTTTTTCTTTTCCCCCTTCTTTTCTTTGAAAGTTGACATATTGCATATTGTCCTCACAATCATTCTATAGAGTGCAGTGTGTGGGCATGACCCACCTCCCTATTAATGTTGCATACAAAAAAGAAAGAAA
>PVJA010033003.1:0-23628 GCA_004027025.1 Myocastor coypus
TGTGAGGACATTATGCAATATGTCAACTTCCAAAGAAAAGAAAGGGGGGAAAAAAAAAAGATAATAATGTTGATTTAGAAGGGTTAATGTTTAATTGTTTGATCAATCTTATATACCTATATGTATTAATCTAAACTGATCTGATGATGAAAATATGTAATATAACCCGTGTTAAATTTAAACAATAAAAAAGTGAAAAAAAATAAATAAAATCAAAACATTTAAGAATAAATTTAACAAAAATCAGGACTTATACATTGAAATAAATAAAACATTTTAAAATAGATTACTTATTTCAATAAATAAAAATTCACTTCACTCATTAATTTTTTTTTTTTTTTTGCGGTTTCAGGGATTGAACTCAGTATCTTGCACTTGCCAGGCAAGCACTTATTCCACTGCGCTATCTCCCTGGCCCCTTTAAATTCTTTTTTTTTTTAAGATTTTTTATTGTATTTATTTATTTTTTTCTTGTTTCAGAACCTTTATTTGTTTATTCACTCATTTTTATGGCCGGCTCAGCCCACCACGAGGGCAGGGCTGCGGCAGCATGTGGTGCCGGGGATCGAACCGCGGACCCTGAAGCCGCCCAAGCTTTCCCAAGCAAGCGCTTTAGACCACTGAACCATCCCGCCAGACCCCCCATTTTAAATTCTAATATTGGTAAAAGTTAATATTTTCCAGGGGCCAGAGAGATAGCTCAGGGAAACACGTGCCTGCCTGGCAAGTGCAAGATCCTGAGTTTGATCCCCAGTTCCCAAAAAAAAAAAAAAAAAAAAAAGAAAAGAAACGAAAAGTTAATATTTTACAATTTAACATATAGATTTAATGTCATCTGTATCAAAATCACCAGCTGAGCTTTTTTCACATTGTACAATTTGATGATAAATCCATATTGGAATGTAAATTATTGATAATATCAAAAATAATGTTGAAATATCGAAATAAAATTGGAAAATTCATGTTTCGCATTTTGAAACTCATTACAAATATATTTTAAATGAGATCAGACAATTCTGGCATGAACTCATTCTTCCTTATAGACCAGTGAACAGAATTAAAGGCCCAGAAATAAAATCATGCATTTTGTTTTTCAATAGGCATGCAAGGAACTTGAATAGTGAGAAGAATAATGTTCTCAACCATAATGCTGGGATCTCAATTTCTACCTGCAAAGCAATTAATTTGTTACCAAATTTGGGCATATTTTTGAATAATAACTCAAAGTAGAGCAGAGTTAAAAAATCTAAAAATTACAAAACTCTTGGAAGAAAAGATAGATATATATCTTCATGAATGAATTAGAAATAATTTCTTAATAAAACACAAAGAGCATGGTGTTGGAAAAATATCACAAGAGTGACAAGGCTATGGGAATCTATGGGGGCATAGTCTTTGAAAATAAGATAACAGAAAGGTCTGATGTCTGAAAGACCAATAATTCAATTATGAAGTGTAAATAATTTTCATAAAATTGCACTCAAGAGGATCTGGCACATGGCTCTCACATGCAAAGATGCTTAACATTATCTATTAGGTAAATTTCAATTAAAATTAAAATTAGATACTACTTTATACCACTTAGAACAGCTATGGCAAAAGTGATAAGAAAACAAGTTTTAGAAGATATGTAGAAGAGGGAATGCTTGTATAATGCTGACGATTGTGTAAAATAATGCACATTATTCTCTGGAAACAAGGCTATCAGTCACTCAAAGGTTAAATGTTAAATACTATATGACCCTTACCATGCTTCTGGATAAGCCCCAGGGAATTGATTAGACACATATAAACTTATGCATGAGTGTTCATAGAAGCAATAGTCATAAAATCCAAAAGGTGGAAACAAACAAAATATTCATTAACTGATAAATGAATAAGTGAAATGTGAGGTATCTGTGAAACAGATATAATGGATAAATGGGTTAGCTATAAAAAGAAATGAAGCACTGATTCAAGCTACAGCATGAAAAGAACACAAAACATTTCAGCTAAGTACAAATAAAAAGACAGAAAGGTCACCTATTTTATTGTTGATTTATGTAAAAAGTGAATAATATTCAAATAAATACAAACCCAATTTGGATGAATAGTGGTTGGTAGGGTTCATAGGAGGGACTAATGGGAGGTATTCTCCATGTGCATGGAGTTTCTTTTGGGAGTCATAAAAACATTAAAATCAAAAAGTGATAAGGATTCCATAACATATTTTTTGTTTTTTGATCCTTTTTTCTTTGTACCTAGAATCAAACTCATAACCTCAAGTGTGCCAGGCAGGTGCTGTGCTGCTGAGCTTTACCTGCAGACCACAATATTATTAATATAAATAAAGATCACATGGTGTATGTTTTGAAGGAATGAGTTGGACACCATGAGCAGTGTATGTTAATAAATAAATTAATACAATAAGCCTGCACTTATTTAGTGAAAAAATAAAAGAAGCCCACAGATTCTCTTCACATAATAGACAGTAGTGGATTTTCCAGATGTTTTTATAGCATATACAGTAGTGTATAATTTATTCAAAGTTGCAGCTACCTGAATGGGCTGAGTTGATAATATTTAGAGCCAGAAGCAACTGGGCTTTGGGCTGAAAGACAGCATTAAAGCAGATGGCAGATGAGGGAAAGAATTTCTTCAGCACAGCTTTGGGAAAGATAAAGACACTACATTCTAACCTGTTGGGAAGTACAAAGCTGAAACAGAGGTAGAAAGAGGCTAATTGAACTAAATCAATATGTTCTGTATACTCTGGCATGAAATTATTACAGGCTATTTAATCCTGAGTCTAAATTGGGAAGGGTGTTGGGAAATCCCAGTGAGGGCTCCTGGGGACTTTTTTCCTTAGCCTGGCCAAATTAAATAAGTCATTGCTCTCCAGAGAGAATGCTAAGATGCTCAGTTAGAAGGAAATGGAATTTTTACATTTTATTTTTAATTAGAAGTCCACTTATTCTAGGGATATTGGTACTTTCAAGAGATGACAACGAAAATACCAATTGATAGATCAGTAATTCCATTTGGGAGATGACATCTCAAGGTGGTAGTGACTATTTAAATCTTTTTATCCTTAGGGATAAAGGGATTTTTTAATGTTAGCAACGTGCAGCTTGCACTGAGGGGGGAAAATGCTTCGAAAGCATCCAAATTCCCTACAAAAGGGAGCACATAAACAGACTGTCTTACAAATGATGGTTCCTATAGACATATTCAAAGAGTAATATGTAGCAATTTCAATATATGCAAAGTTGTAAACCACAAAGTGAATGAGCAGAACACAAAATTATATGTCAACCGATTATAACATTTTATATATTAAAATAATATATGTATGTGTTTTAGGAAAAAATAAGATTTTGAGGGGAAAAAAAAGCGCACTTGTCAGACTGCCTGTTAATAATGTTCGTATCAGCTCTAGATCACTGTGAGTTAATAAAAGCATTGGAATCTCACATGTAAAAATTAATATCCAAGAAGAAAGGCCCAGATTGGGACTGGATAGGTGCCCAGAACAACCCCCAGGGGAGAGGCCCAGTTTGGGATCCTGTGGCAGAACTGCCTGCAGAGAGGCTAGGGACAAGACCCAGCTAGCTAAACCAGTCAGACACAGTGATGTTGTTTCCATGCACCACAGTAGGAAGAAGCTGACAACAGCAGCTGGACCCAAGCCAAGCCTAACTGATCAAGCTCAAGCCTGACAGTTACCAACATGGGGAGTTGAGGCATACTGCTTTGCCCAGTAAGGCCCAGTTCTAAACCAAGATCTACCAAAGCAACCCCTGGACACATACGTGGTAACAAGTAACTGGGCTGAACTAGTCTGTTGGGAAGATTCCAGGTACATCAAGAGGAGATGACTCAACAGAACTTATGGGAAACTAATTTAAATAAAAATTACCAATTTAATACCTGCTTATCTATTCACTTTTTTTTTTTTTTTTTTTTTTTTTTTAATGAGCAGAACATATTTGTTGAGGGAAAGAAAGCTTCTATCCGAGAGAGGGACAGGAGGGGGGTCCCAAGTGGGTATCCCCCTATTGAGTCTTAACATTTGCTCTTATGGTCTAAAATTCAAACTCATTAGCTACAAAAGTTTGTCAATAGCTAAATATCTGTCTTAGTTATTCTACTCTTATTGCTGGGACAAATACTCAACACCCAAAATTAAGGAAGGAAAGCTTTATTTAGATCACAGTTACTGGGGGTTTCAGTCCATATTTGGCTGGCCAAGACTGAGTGGAGGGGCCCGGCAGGATGGCTCAGTGGCCTAAAGTGCCTGCTTGGGAAAGCTTGGGCGGCTTCAGGGACTGAGGTTTGATCCCCAGCACCACATGCTGCGCCAGCCCTGCCCTCGGGGCGGGCTGAGCCGGCCATGAAAATGAATGGACAAGCAAAGATTCTGAAACAAGAAAAAAATAAATAAAATAAAAAACTCTTAAAAAAAAAAAAAAAAAAAAAGACTGAGTAGAACAGGGCAGAGAGCATACAGTTCATGGTGGCGGAACAGCAACAATGGTGACAGAGGAAACAACAACTAGGGGAGCAGAGAGCAACAACTTCAGTCTGTCTCTGTCTCTCTTTATATTATATCAGGCTCTCTGCCTCGGCCTATCCACCTCAGGCCACACCTACAATTTCCAGCAGTACTCAGACCCATCATCACATTAGTACTAAAACACATAATCCCAGTGAATCATAAGGCAAGTCGCAAACTCTAGAAGCCCCCACCTCATGATTGCATCAAGCTTTGGGGGGACAACTAGACATAAACTATAACAATATCACTACCTATTATTACTGTTATTAATTGTATTACTGCAAATAGAATGCTATATCTGCATTAACGAAATGATCTCTTCTGGGTAATAATATCAGAATGAATTTGAGTAATAGTGTCACCAAAAGCCTACACCAAAGGACAGAGGACAGTGCCAAACAGAAAACAACGTCTCACTCTCAATCAACAGAGAATGTAAAACCTTGGAATGCACACAAAACAAGAATCTATGGTAAAGAATAGACTTTGTGCAGTGTAGATCTGATGGGAATGATACAGCTAAGTACTATCAAACTTTCACGAAAGAGAATCACAAAAATAAAGACTTCCCTCAGCGTTATAAAATGACAAAGAGAAAGAGCAAAATGCATTCTCAGGCACTGAGCCCACCCAGAATAAATTTAGGAGACACTAGCATAGAAGAAATTGGAAGTCACACACCTGAAATCTCTGAAATAGGAGGATCTGAATTAAAGAAACAATTGCAGAAGGATATAGAAGAAATCATATCAGAAATAATCTTGCAAATAAAGAGGAAATGACTATAATGAAAGGATTATTAAGTGTTTCCGAAGACACTGCTTAAAAAAATAGAGGAGAATAGAAAAATTATGGAAACTATGCACGAGTACTACAGAAAAGAAATAGAAAGCATGAAGCAAACTAAAAGAGATTTTCAGCAGGGCATGGTGGCTCACGCCTGTAATCCCAGCACTTGGGAGGCTGAGGCAGGAGGATCGGTGCGAGTTCGAGACCAGCCTGGGCTACAAAAGTGAGCTCAAGGCCAGCCTCAACCGCATAGTGAGACCCTGCCTCAAAAAGAAAAAAAAAAAAAAAAAGATTTTCACGAGATTAAAAGCTCAATTAAAAGTTTGCAAAACTCCTTGAATGAAAGTGAAAATAAACTTTCAGACCTTGAAAACACTTTGCACCTACTGAAAAGGTAAGTAAATATTTCTTTAAAAAAAACAAGATCCAGGAAATAGTAATTCAACAGCTGCAGATGATGCAAAGATGAACAACACAAGATTAATAGGCATCAGTGAGAAAGAAGGGGTCAACACAAATATTATTAAAAGAATATAGGCAGAAGTAATAGCAGAAAACTTCGAGAATATGGGGAAACAATCTGACATTCAGGTTACTGAGGAATACAGAACTCCAAATAATATCAACCCAATTAAAACCACATTAGGGAAAGTAATAATCAGGATCTCAGAAATTCAGCATAATAATACGTACTAACAGCCACTAAAGAAAAGAAATGGGCCATATTTCGAGGAAAACTCATCAGAACAATGGAAGATATTTCCTCACAAACCATCAAATCACAAAAAGCATGGAAAGAAGTCCTTGAAATCCTCCAAGCAAACAAATTCCAACCCATATTGATATGCACTGCAAAATTCTTTTTGAAGTTTAATGGAGAAATGAAATACTTGCATGACAAAGAGCAATTCATGATAACCAAGTCAACCTTAGACATAGTACTAAAAGATATTCTAGAAAGGGATAAAGGTGACCAGAACTCCAAGAATGAGAACAGAAAGAACCCACGAAATAGTGCAATCTATTAATCACAGGAAAAAATTTGGTAACCAATATCAGGAAAATGACATGACAAACATAAGTCAATACATCTCATTCATAGTCATCAATGTAAATGTACTCAATACACCAATTCAAATAAATAGACTGGCACAGTGGGTTAAGAAAAAGCATCTAACAATTTGCTAAGTACAAGACACATTTGTCTCATAAAGAAATTCACAGGCTGAAAGGCAAAGCCTGGAAAACAATAGTACGTGCCCCAAGATCTCAGATAAAAAGGGCAGCAATACTTTTCTCAGAGTGTCAGAAGTTCAAACCAAGAATGATCAAATGAAATAAAGAAGGCAACTACATACTGATTAGGGGAAAAAGACAAGAGGAAGAGGCAACAGTCGTACATATGATTGCACCAAATGTGGGAGCTCCCAACTATACAAGGCAAACTTTAATGGACACAAAAAATCTAATATCCAATACCACAATCTTAACAGAAAACCTTAGCACAACCATATCCCAAAAACATAAGACAAGCAGACAAAAAATTAGCAAAAAAAAAGTAGCAGAACTAAATCAGACCTTTGAAACACTGATCTAGGGACATGTGCAAAGTGTTCCACCCAACCACATCTGAATACACGTTTATCAGCTGCACATGGGATGTTTTCTAAAGTAGACCACATACTAGAACATAGGTCATGCTTAAATATATGCAAGAAAACAGAAATTTTACCATGCATATTACCTGACAACAGTGCAAAGAAACTGGAAATAAATGACAAAAGAAACCACAAAACCCCATAAACATATGGAAATTAAGTAGCACCCTCCTCAGCAACCACAGGTTATAGATGAAAGTACATAAGAAAGTAATATCTACAAGCCAATAAAAATTCAAGTACAACATATCGGAATTTGTAGGATGCAATCAAGCAGTTCTTATAGGAAAGTTCACAAATTAGGAAAACAGAATGAGAACAAGTGAACGCCCTAATGCTGTACCTCAAGCATCTAGAAAAAGAAGAGCAAACCAAGTCCAAAGTCCAAAGACAAGAGGAAATCATGAAGATTCAAGCAGAAATTAATGTAATTGAGACAAAGAAAATAATACAAAGAATTAATGAGTCCAAAAAGTGGACCTTTGAAATGTTGAAAAAAAAAATAGATCCCTAGCTAACTTCATCAAAAAAGGAAAGAAATAATTCAAATTCAAGCATTAAAAATAAAAAGGGCAAAATTACTACAGAACCTGTAGGGAGTCAGTGGATCATCAATAGCTACTTTGAATGTCTTTACTCTCACAGAATCAAAGACACAGAAGAAATGGAGAGCTTTGTTGACAGGCCCAAATTAATGAAGCTGAATCAATAATATGTGAAAAACTGAGTAACCCAACATCTTCCAATGAAATTGAAAATATCATAAAAAAAAACTTACCACTAAAGAAAGGCCAATTCCTGATAGCTTCCCAGCTGAATTCTACAAGAAATATAATGAAGATATAAACCCAATAATCCTCCAACTCTTCAATGAAATTGAAAAGGAAACAATTCTCCCAAAGTCATTCCTGGTGGCAAATATTATACCGATATCAAAACCAGAGAAAGATGCAACTAAAAAAGAAAACTAAAGGTCAATCTCCCTTAGCAATATAAATGCAAAAAATCCTCAGTAAAATCCTTGCAAACAGAAAACAGCAAATCATCAAGAAGATTATATACCTTGACCAGGTAGGATTCACCATAGGGATGCAAGGATGGTTCAACATATGCAAATCTATAAAAGCAATACACTATATCAATGAAGCCAAAATGAAAAAAACACATGATTATTTCAACTGAAGCATAAAAGGCTTTTCTCAAATTCCAACATGATCAATACACACAGAAAAATGGAATAGGTGGCCTCTATTTCAATCTCATAAAGGCCACCTATGACAGTCCAACAGCCACTAAATTAAATGGAGAAAAACTGATATCTTTTATTCTCAGATCTGGTACAAGACAAGGATATCCTCTATCACCACACCTGCTCAATAAGTTCTGGAATCATTAACTAGAGCCATTAGCCAAGAGTGAGAAACAAAAGAAATATGAATGTGTAAAGACAAATTTAAATTATCATTATTTGCAAATGACATGATACTCTACTTGGGAAATGAGGGGGAAAAAATCACTAAGAAGCTCCTAGAGTTAATAAACAATTTCAGTAACATAGCAGGTTACAAAGTCAATGCCCAAAAATCAAATGCATTCCTCTACACGGATGACAAACATACTGAGAGAGGAATTAGAGAACCAATACCCTTCTTGGTAACAACCAAAACTGAAATACATAGGAATTAAACTAGGGAAGTCAAAGATCTATACAATGAAAATTAAAGTACTCTGAAAAAATTGATCAAAGAAGATTTCAGAAAAAGGAAATATATTCCTTGGTTTTGGATAGGAAAAATCAAAATTGTGAAAATGGCCAGACTCCCAAAATTGTTACACAGATTTAATGCACTCTCTATCAAAATACCATGAACATGCCTCACAAATCTAGGAAAATATTTTTTTAATTTATTTGGAACCAGAAAAAGACCTAGAATAGAAAAGACACTCCAGGGAAACAAAAGCAAAATAGGAAGCATTACAATCCTGTACTTGAAATTATGCCATAAAGCTAATGTGATAAAATCAACATGGTACTGGAAAAATCATAGACCTAAGTACCAGGTCTCTTATTAGAAGATGCAGAAACAACTGCAAACACACTCAGCCATCTTGTCTTTGACAAAGTGGCCAAATACGTTCACTGGAAGAAACATAGCCTTTATAACAAATGGTGCTGGAAAAACTGGCTCTCCACATGCCAGAACTCAAAACTAGACTTGGGTCTATTGCCATGTACTTTTGTTTACTAAAATGGAAATGGATTAAAGATCTAAACATTACAACAAAAACTCTAAATTTCCTAGAAGAGAAAGTAGGTGGAAATATTAAAGATATAGGGGCAGGCAAACATTCCATGAAGAAAACTCAAACAGCATGTGAAATACTTCAAAGAATTAACAACTGGGACCACCTCTTCTTGTGGAATTTCTGCACATCCAAAGAAATCATCAACATAGGGAAAAGACAACCCAAAAATTTAGAAAAAATGCTAACCAATAATCACTCAGAAAATGTCTTCCATCTAGAATATATAAAGATCTAAAAAAAATTAGGAGTTGAAAATTTAAAGACCAAATCCAAAAACTGGGCATCTGAGATGAATACCTTCTCAGAGGAAGAAACAGAAGAGGTAAACATATTCCTGAATAAATGTTCCACATCACTGGCCATTCGAGAAATTGAAATTAAAACAGCACTGAGATATCATGTCACCCCAGGAAAAAATGGTTACCATAAAGAAATCAGCTAATAACAAATGCCAGAGAGGCTTCAGGGAAAAAGGAACCCTTGTCTACTGCTGATTGGAATGTAGACTGGTACGACCACTATCGAAATCAGTGTAGAGCCTTCTTAATAAACCAGGACTTTAAATCCCATGCAATCCAGCTATTCCACTTCTGGATTTTTTCCCAAAAGAACTGAAAATATTATCCCATAGTGATATATGTGCACCCATGTTTATAGAAGAACAGTTTGTGTTAGTTTAGTCTTGGATACAAACAACAAAATGCCCATCACTTTAGGAATGGATTTTAAAAAGTGTGGTATTTTTATACAATGGAGAATTATTCATATACAAAGACAAATTCTAAGCCTTTATAGGTAATTGGATACAACTAGAGACTATACTCATAAGTGAAATAAGCAAGATCAATGTGTGTAAATATTGTATTGTCTTTCTAGTGTACGTGAAAGAAGAAATAAAACCTGGAATGCATAACAGGTATGGTAAAATGGAAAGAAATAAAACTTGAGTATTAAATAATGAATAGGGAGAAGATGAGAAGAGAAAGAAAAATAAGTAGGGGAAAATATGCAATGGTTGAGGTGATTGTATTAAGAATTTCAATCAGTTTTTTTTAAATAGTAGTTAATGGTCAAATTTTCACTGTCACTAACTCCATATGCTGATACCTGTGAACTAAGCACTACAGAGAGGACAGTGTTGTGTAATACAAAAAGTACTCTTGCATACCTGCCATCCTGGTCTTCTAAATATGTACTGTTCCTAATGTCATATCAATTACTCTCTTTAAAATAATATTTTTGAAAAGGTAAGGAAAAAAGAGACAGGAACAAAGGTAATAAAAAAGATTGACAGGAACAAAATTTAAGATTTCTTGAAAGGAAGTGGTAGCATTCAATCATATGTCAAATTTTTTGTAACTATAGCTATATTAATCTAAGATTTGATAACAATAGATAATATATCAACCACTGTGAATCAGCTATTCTTGGTTTGAAAATCTGTAACATATATATTGTTGTATGTTACCCTGTTTCTGTCTTTGTTTCTGGCGTTTACTCTTGCTTTTGCTTTTACTCTTCAAAATAAAATAAAATTATAATTAAAAAATAATGTAATACTATTTTGTATATTTTCTTGGGTTGTAAGTTCACTAATATCAGAGTGTTATCAAATGAATATCTGATTTTTTGTACTCAGTGTCTTCTTGTTGTTTTCTGTCAATGTGGTGGTGGGTAAATTATTCGACATAAAAAATAATTCACTCCCCCCGTCACTTACATTCTATCAATTCTAAAACAGGTTTCTACCCCTTAGAGGTTTCAACCCCATTTTTGTGTATAGAGTATCTGACTTTCACGTGTCTTACTCATATTCTAGCCCAGAGGAGCAAAGCCTTCTCAATCTCATCTTGCAATTGTTAGGGCACTGAACTACAAAGTACTATTGTGAAAAGATAGCACATGTCCACGTAATGGAACACTGATGCCAGGAGTGTGCCTTGGACTTGCCCTGATGCTTAACATGTTAAGACAAATAGAAAATGGTGAGTCACAGTGATCTAACATGGAAAGCAGTCTGCCTGGAATCAATAGGGAGGACTGAGAAAACACTGAAATTTTCTACAGATTAAAAATCCAAGTGGAAGTCCAAACACATATATACTATGTCTGATGTCATGATCAAATTAGCAATATGAGCTACAGCCTGGATAGGCCAGTGCACTATGCGATCCTATTGTGAACATTTAACTGACATTCTTCATTAAAAGGGAATAAGATAGTTAAGACATTAAGCTACTATTTGGGATTACCACATGTTGTGGTTTGTGCCTATGTGTCCCCTCAAAGCCTCCTGCAGTCATGGGGCTGCTTTTGGCATTTATGCTTGAATCTGCCCTGGGGCATGTAATTTGCATTACAGTCTACAGAGTGGAGGGATCCTAGCTAATTGTCACTCCCTTTGCTTTCTGCCCTTTGCTGCCACCTTGAACAGCTGCTCTCTGCTATGTGCCACTCTGCCTTGGAACCAGTTGAGTATGGACTAAAACTTCCATTAACTGTGAGCTAAATAAACCTTTCCTTCCCTAACTTTTAGTGTTGGGTATTTGTCTCAGAAGGGAGAGAAGAGTGATGGAGACACATGCTTTGGAATGACTGACCTTTCTAGGAATAGTGAATCCACAATGTGCTCTTTAGTATGTCCCAATTAGGAGTTGACTCCATGTCCTTAAGCAAGTCTGAAAGATTCCTGCACTGTTTTTTCCTACCTTCTTTACCTCACACCCACCTGGGAAGCTAACAAAGTTACTTTTTAGATTCAAGTTACAAATGTACTTTTTAAAGAGAGAAGGCAAATCAGAATGCACTTGTCTACCTGTTAAGGGAGGTTATCTCTCTTGTTGACCTTTCAGGAAAATGTGGCTTTTCTTTTTCTTCAAGACTGGGGTTCAAACTAATGATTTTGCACTTGCCAGGCAGGCACTTGTGCTTCGGAACTATCTCCCTAGCCCCGAAAATGTGTTTTGAGTTTGTTTTGAGTTTGTTTGCATGATATCAAAGGAAATTCTGTTCCCTTCAGTAGCTGATGGGACATTCTCCATAAAATGCATACAATTATGATGTATACAAAACAAATGCTAATAAGAATGCAGTCGCACAAAATTAAAAGCAATGTGTTTGTTTGCTTTGCAAAAGAGAGAGAACTTCAAGTATTCTTGGCTTAAGGATCATCTACATAAAATCTTGTGCTACCTCATCTGTACTAGGAGCAAAGTACTGGCCAACTCCATATCATTTGAGGATCCAATCAAGTTTTTCCATGTCCTCAGGAGTCTTTGAGAAGGCCAGAACAGAAATTATGAGATATATAGAAAACAACTTCGTACCAAGTAACAGCCAAATGCCTTAGGAAATGCTGTAAGAAGGGCGGTTTTCCTAAAGAAAAAGTATGTGGTCACACATATATCCTGTGACTCAATAACACTGCAAAAGCAATTCAAAAATATTCTGTGCCAAGGCCTTTAGCACTGTGTACCAAGAGAAAGTAGAAATTTAGCTTTGATACAGTAAGGACTGAAATATTTTAAATGACCTGTTCACTGTCTTTCAAAGTATCACTCAACTTATCATACCTTTGGAGTGAACTACCTTTCTAGGCCGAGTTCATTCCCTCTGGTCCCTTTTACTCCAGCTAGGGGTCCAACCACCCTTCCTGCACAAATCTTAAACTGCAATACTCCCTAAACTAGTATTGTTGATTTAGCTGTGGTTAGCTTTTGTAGTTTTGTTTGGATTTGATTGGCAAATGTTATTCATTTTATAGTTTTATAAGCAAAATTCAGGTACTTGAGCATAATTTGGGGTTGGCAGTTACTTAAGCATCATCTTTGTTGAAATATCTTTGTCATAACACTATGTGTCAGTTCTGAGGAGCCTAGAAATGCCCTTTACTTTGGAAAAAAATGGAATTTAGAATTGAATGGTAGTTATTGTTCTTAGACATCTTTTTCAGTATTGGTGTTATGTCTTTGAGATCAGAGATTGCATCTCCTTTTTGAATATCTCCCAATAGCTATATGTAGGTGTTCTACTGTTCAATAAAGTATTTTGATTATGATTATCTTGATGTTCTCTTTCTACAAGCTCGAAACTTTCAAACTCGCATTTTTAATCACAAATTTGAGATAGAACCATTATTACTTGATTCCTAAAGTGCTTGACTTTCTGACATCCTAAATGTTTTGTAGGAAAAATAGACTACTCACATGTTGAGTATCTCTAAGCTTGGCATAGTGGCACACACCTGTAATCCCAGCTCTCCAGGAGCTGAGATATGAGGATTGCTGAGAGCTTGAGGCCTGTTGGGGTCACATAGTGAGTTGAAGACCAGCCTGAATTACAGAAAAAAACCCTGCATCAATCAGTCAATCAATCAATGACTAATCTTCAGAATTATTATTTGCAGAGCCAGTGAGAATGTAGTGCCTGTGCCTGCTGGAATGAAACATAGATCGCAGCTTCAGATCTTCAAATGGAGATACAATGAATCTCTTCTTACTAAAAGATAAATCCTGGTTCTCTACCCTAGCAATGAGTTGGCCACAAGATTTTAGTTTACATGTGCCATAGCTAGTAGAAGAGGATGAGATTCTTTGTTTTAGAAGATGGTCCAGATGAAAATGATTGTTTTTTCTCCACTCCTTAAAATATTTCTTCAAGATCCAGTTATCAGATAAATCTAGTAAATGAATTTATACTCTATAGTTTATAAAGATAGTTAGAAAGCTAAAATCCAGAATATTTATATGAATATTTTTATATAAATACATACACACACACACACTGAAGAAAACTCAACAAAAAGATTTGAGAGACAGAATCGCACCATCTATAGATTTTTTTACTTTTATTTATTTATTACTTTTAATAAGAGATAAAAATATGAGAGTTTCAAAACATGCTAGTAGCACACTCGCAATAATTGACATACTGCATATTGTTGTCCTCATAAAAGTTATGCAGAGCACGGGGTGTAGATGTGATAAATTATCTAATCGATATTGGTTGAGAAAAAAAGAAAGAAGAAGAAGAAGAGGAAGAAGAAGAGGAAGAAAAAGAAGGGGAAGGGGAAGAAGAAGAAGAAGGAGAAAAAGTGTTCTTCTCTTTGAACTAGGAGGAAGTAGTTGTATATGTAGTCCAATGTTTCATAATTGCAGTGCGTTACCAGTGAAACTAGCAGTGTTGAAGGTTGTTGATTTAAGCCTCTTACAGCTCACCATACTAATCTAGCTCTGCGTTTTATGCCTCGTAATTAAGCTTTTCTGTTGGGTGATCAAGGGGGAGTCAAAATAAGACCTGTCTAACAAAACTTTCATCATTTGTACTTTCCAGAGTCAAATATCCTCAGGATTAACATTGGAATCATATACAGTGCTTTGTAGAACTGCTGCCAGTGTCACCCATCGGGATAAGTCATGGCCATTGCTTGACCTGTTTGCACTCCATGAAAGCCTGAGAGAATGTTTTCTCCCCAGGTGACTCTCCCTAGGCACAATATACTTTATTTATCCCTTTCCTCTGAGGTCCCATAATCTCCTTGACCAGAAAATTTGGGAAACCACTGAGTTACAGGATGTTACAGCGCAGGTTCTCTTACATCCTGAGTCCTCACTGACCTTGAAGAGCTAGAACCAAAATAATGGCTATCCTCGTAGCCCTTCTTTTTCCTCCAAGTTTTGGTCTGTTAACTTACATTCTCAACCCTCCAGCAGAGAAGCTTCTTGATACTATTACTCTATAACACAAGTAATTGAGCTCAACATCACTGCCTTTCTCAATATCAAACATTTTAGATTTAGCTTGACTTTGCTATTTTCCTTCAATCATTGATATTCTAATAAGTTTCTATAGAATGTGATAAAAGCAGTTACATATTTTTACACAGATATTTAGAAATCTAAGGATGTACAAAATTGTAGCCTGTCAAGCCTATGTCATTTTGCCTAGTCTCTTATTCTCAATTAATACCTTTTTAAATTTTTTTTGTGCTTAAACAACCATTTACTTGAGAGAGAGTATAGCAGTAACTGAGTTTACATTAGAAGCAGTACACATCTAAAAGTCCCAAATGACACACATTCCAAGCATAGTTTTAGTATTGCTTCAAAAATCTTTGATTTCCATTCAGCTGTGCTATGCCTTTCCATTTTTATTTCTTCTTGAGGTTTCTTATACTAGGGAGACTATACAATATTTACAAATGTAGGTCTGGTTTATTTCACTTATCAGTATATGTTCAATATACATCCATTTATATATGAAGTCTTCCAGTTTATCAAAAAGATTTGACAGACTGAAACTCACCATCTATAGTTTGTAATCCTGACATATGTGTTGGTTTTGACATGTATGCTCTCCTGAACATGCTACATAAAATTTCTCATTTACTTCTCAAAGTTGCCTGTCTCAGCTAGCCCAAATGATTGCTTTATATTTACAGACTTCCCCCTCCTCTTCTTCCTCTTCTTATACTCCCCTCCTCTCTCTATTCTTCTGCCTGATTATCTTTCTTCTTCTGGTACTAGAGAATAAACTCAGGAGTGTTTTCAAAGGAGGCAAGCACTCCACCTCTAAACTGCAACTCTAGCCTTCTTTTGTATGTTTTATTTTGAGATAGAGTTTCACTCAGTTGCCTGAATGACCTTGTGATCTTCCTGTCTCAACTTCCCTTGTAGATGGATTGCAAGAGTGTACTACTACACGTGGCTTTTACGTGCACTCTGCTATTGCAAGGCTCTGACTAGAATACCTGGCCTTTCACTATAGGGCTATAACCTTGCTCAAATCTCTAAAACTGTGTTAGGGTCAATTTCTTCATCTTTGAAATGGGAGCATTAACTGATTGTCAGATACAATACAAAAATTATGAGGTTTCATATACACACTCCCTTCCTATAGTTTTTTTTTTTTTTTTTTTTGTCTTTTTGAGACAGGGTCTTGCTATGCAGTTCAGGCTGGCTTGAGCTCACTTTTGCATCTCCGGCTGATCTCGAACTTACATCAGTCATTCTGCCTCAGCCTCCCAAGTACTGGGATTACAGGTATGTACCACCATGCACAGCTTCCTATCTATAGATTAATGACCTAAAATAGAAGTGTTATTTTTCTCTTAATACTTTATATTAAGAGGAACAGTGATTTTGCAAAATTCTAAAAATAATTTGACTTTGGTAAATCATTAAAATTGTGACTGAAAGTTTGAAACATAATAAGTTAGGCTCCATTCTGAAGCTCTGAGAAATACATCATCTTAGAAAACCATTCATCATTTTTAAGAATCACTGCCATGGGCCTGTGAGATAGCTTAGTGGTCTAAAGCAGCTGCTTAAGCAAGTTTAGGCAAGGTGCAGTGACAGCAGTTTGATTCCCAGAACAATATGCAGCTCCATCCCCAGGGAGGGGGTGAGCTGGCCACAAAAAAAAAAAAAAAAAAAAAAAAAAAGAATCACTATCCTGAGGTAGGATCTACCTGCTATTTGTATACTGGGTTATTAATCTACAAAAAGGATCTGGCATAAAGAAAGTCCTCAGTGAAAGTCTGTTAAATGAATTTTAAACAAATTTATTCTGTCACACATAAATGATGGCATTGATTCTGATGTTATTCAAACTGACCATCTAATGGATGGATTAGTGGGCTAATTGGGGCTGGACAAATTTGAGCAAAGCAACAATTTAAAGTACCTGAAACAAAAATTGGCATGGGGAGCATATACATCATGATACACAGTAAACATCTCTAGGACATAAAAGTCATGGCTTAGGAGTTTTCTCATATTAGATACATACAATAGACTTGCCACCTGGCATTTTATGGGTACTATCTAGATTTGTTCAGATAGAGAGTTCCCACATCATTTTTGCTACTACTATCCAAAAGCTATTATGTTAGACAGGGGGTTGAATATGGGAGATAATATTCTTATCACTTTCTTCTGTATCTTCTTCTCACATTGGCTGCTGTAAAGCTTTGCACAGTGAATAGTAGTTTGGAACAAAATAAAAGCACTTGTACATTGATGTTCAGTATGGCTGGGCTTGCAGATTTAACAGTTTTGCAATAATATTTGAGGATATTTTAGACACTGATGCTGCGACCTTTACTAGTAGCTAGGTTCTCCTCCCATAGAAATTTGAGCTATTTCAGGCAAGGTTTTGCCCTTGCTGAGGAATGAGAAAGTTAACAATAAATAATCAAGTATTAAAAGCACTAAAAAAATAGAAGTTAGTAGACATTTGTTTTCACTGGCTTTCTGGAGGAGAATTTTTAGTCTCGAGCAATGAAGGAACTTATAAAGACTGGATGATAAAAGACAGTAAAAACATAATCGAGTAAGTGCACATTAAAACAAACATTCACTGAATGTATTGCAGAAATAATGAATATATTATATGTAAAAAGATTATGCATACTTTATGAAAGATGAAGCGTATAAATAACAGATAAACAGTTAATTGAAGATAATAAAAGAAGTTAAATATACATTGTATCAAATATAAATTAAAATTAGATTCCTTTATCTTCTCTCAAATAAACAAACAAAATTAAAACTTTTAAAAATGATAATGACCTCCTTAAAGGGAAAATGAACTTAAGTTATGCTTGGGGATGATAAATTTATACAAGTGCTGCATAGAAGAAAACTTGGTAATTTATCAAAATACAAAATTGATCAGATGTACTAACTTAATAATGCTACTTCTAGGATATACAAGCATTTTGTTGTTTTTATAAAATATTGCTTTTTTTAGGAATTAGGTACAGGGTCTCACTATGCAGCTCCAACTCATAGTCATCCGCTGGCTTTCAGTCTTGCCAACATGGGGATTACAGGGGTGCACCACCATGCCTAGTCCCAGTGGCTGGCTCAGCACTACTAGGGGTAGAGCCAGTGCAGCATGTGTTGCCAGGATTGAACCCGGTCTCTGCACTTGCGTAAGCAGGCACTGAGTCCATTGAACTATCTCTCTGGCCTATCATAAATTAATGTAAAGGAGAAAGTGTTTACTATTGTTCAGTTTCAGTCCTAGGGGTTTCACTCCTAAGCCTCGTTCCTTTGCTATAGGAAAGCATTACAGCAGATGGACACTACAAAGGAAGCTATTTACTATGTGGTGATCAGGAGAAAAGAAAAGAGCCAGAGAGGCAAGGACCCGATGTGGTTCTTAAGGTAAAGCTCTGATGATCTGCTTCCTTCCATGAGGCTTCGTTTCTTGTTTCCATCAACCCCGCAAAATGCCATTAAATCATGATTTCCTAGATTTTTCTATCCCCCTCATGAATTAGTTCACATAGGGTGGGCGAGATAGCCTAATGGACTAAGCACCTGCTTTGGCAAGTGCAGGGACCAGGGTTCCCTGCCCAGTCCCACATACCATGCTGGCCCCACCCTCAAGGTGAGCTGAGCCAGTGACTGAGTCAGAACGTGGTGGCTGCAATCCCAGCACTTGGGAAGCTGTAAACAGGAGTATCACTATGAGTCTGATCTGCCTAGTGAGATCCTGTACCAAATATATAAATGAAGAAAAGAAAATGAGTTATTGCTCATGATTCAATAAGCTACCAAAAATGTCCATTTTCTGACAATTAAACCTTTTGAGTTTTGGGGAGTGCTTTGTATTCTGTTTGTATGTAGTATGTTGGACAAACCATAAAATGCAAAGATTAAATTTTAAGGAAAGAGGAGCAGAAGGGGGAGGGAAGAAAATAAAGCCAAAAAAAAGAAATACAACTCATAAGATTATGTGATTTATTCATTGCAATATAATTTATGCTACAAAAATTTGCAGAAACACTAAAAGCTTAAAAATGAAGAATATTAATTGTGGGACATTTATCCAATGGATTGGCCACTGTTAAAAATGTATGGAAATAGCTTCTATTAGCATAAGCCTTCTTGTTATTGGAAAGAAAGTACAAAAATATACAGTATGATCATACTGTGATTAAATTTAACCACCTACTTTTCAATAATAGAAAAGAAAAGCAAAGATTGTTATTTTTTAAAATTATGCAAACATTCTATCTTGTGATTGGACTTGCAGCTGAGTAGTTTTTATGGCCGGAATACTTTCATATCTCCTTTGCTCCGCAGTGCTTCTATTTTTTAAAAATGTATTTAGTATAGGGTCTACAGGATCTCACTACCCAGGTAGGACTCATAGTGATTCCCCTGTTATCAACCTACCAAGCTCTGGGATTACAGGCATGTGCCACCATGCCCAGTCTCATTCACTGTCTCAGGGTACCCTAGGGACTGGAGCAGCACAACACACCGGGGATGAAATCCTGGTGCCTGTGCATTGCCTAAGCAGGTGTTTTATCCACTGAGCTATGTGGCCAGCTGAACAGTGCTTCTAGTATACTTCCATACTTCCCTGTATACTGGGCAAATTAATAACTTCTATAAAAGACTGTCCTTAGCATTTGCCAACATTATTGTAGGAATCCATCTTACCATGTAATAGATCCAAAACACCAATTAAACATTTATTCCTTGGATAGAAAGTGTTACAGAAATCCAAGATCCTTAAAAGAATCTCCAGTTGATTTTCATGAAAGAATGAAAAAGAAAATATCTGGTGGAAGTCAATGACTGCTATGACACTGGCTAGTGGAAAAAATAATACAGAAATTAATATTTATGAGCTCTCTAGAAGAAATTCTCAAAGCTTTTACGGAATTAAAAATATTTGAAACAAAGATATTTTGAAAGTGTCTGTGTAAGTAAGCACAAATAAAATAAAAAGATAAACAGTGTATAGGAATATAATAAAAGAATGAATGGTTTGATAATATTTAGTTTATTTGCCTTTGGATAGAATTCTTTGACCAATAAGATTTAGTTTACCTTTTCAGGGAGCAATGTCATATTGTACCTACTGCCTTCTTATATAAATCCCCAATATGTCTGTCCATATCGTGGATGAGAAGGTGAATGTTATATTGTTTCTGAGTAGGCAATTCATTGTATGATTTCAGAAATGTACATTTTCTAAATACAGACTTCATATATATTCCCTCTACAATTGAAATTCAATTCACAAGGCACTTAAGAAGCACTTTTTAAGAAGCTTGTGAGGTCAGCCCTCTAATTTGCTTTTGCATCTTATCTTTCAGATGCACTAATTGTAGAATTAAATAATAGAGCTGGATAAAGACACGGGAAATTCGTTCAGATTAACAATTTGATTTTGCAGATTAGAAAACTGAAGTTTAGACAAACAAGTAATTCACTGAAACATGAGAACACAAATGTATATTAGCAATAAGTAGAAGTTGAATCTGAATAGCAAGATGTAAGCTATTTAATTTGAAAAGAGGGACTACAGTTGTATTGAATTTTTAAAATTCAGGCTGCATAATGTGCAATAAATCCACAGGTCATTGGGGAAGTCCATATGGGCATAGTTTGAAAGACAGTATAGCCAAAATGTTTGATAACAATGTAGTACAATTTATAGAGCATGCAGAAAGAAAGAGTAGACAAAAATAACATTTCCTGATTTTTCATTTTTTAAGAAAAATGTATTGAGCCTATATATTATAAACATCTTCTGCTCATGACAACATATTAAAACAAGACAACAATGAAGACAACAGAACTACAACTTAGATGCTGTAGGATGCATGTGAACATAGGCCAGGACTAATCCTGACCTTCTTTTCCTATTTTTATGTTTTAATTATTTGGCATAGGGTCTCACTAAGCAGTTTGCACTGCTGTTTTCAGACTTCCCATGCTGGGATTACAGGCATGCACCACCATGCCCATTCTCAGGGCCTGGCTGAGTGCACCCAAAGGTGGGGCCAGCACGGCAGGTGTTGCCAGGATTGAATCCCAGTCCCCGTGCTTGCCTAAGCAGGCTCTTGGTCCGCTGAACTACGTCACCAGCCCCTGAGCTTCTTAAGTGGTTTGTTTTTCAGTAATACATTAAGTGTGCTTCATACTATGCTGTTGTTAATGGCTGCTACATAAGGTAAATTTAGGGAACAATTTTAAGGTTTATAATAATGTGTCTCTTTTATCAAATATGAAAGCAAAGCTAGTGCACTCAGCCTTTTTACATGGATTGTGTTGCTCAGGGTATAAAGAGATTTTAAGAAATTTATATTACATATAGTATTGCAAGCATTACAGAACATTGGAAAGTGAAACAAGAATGATTTCAATTTGCAAAATAATGCTTTAAATACTTGCTGCTCTACAAGAATAATGATTAGCAGAGGATGGAAAAACATCTGTCTGAAAGTAAGGAATTCAGTTCTAGACCAGCATGAAATAAAACATTCATGCAATGATCTTTGAACCCATCAGTCATATTAATGGCCAGAGGAAAGTAACCCTTACTTCAGACCTCAACAATCAAAAATAAACAAAACGAACATGTCTACCATGTGGGCTTGATGAGACTTGGTCATAGTAAAGGAGTCATAGTCTTTAATAGTTCACTCCTTAAAATTGATATTTTCTTTCCAGTTTGTGCTCTGAAAATTATAAGTACAGTTAAAATTTGCAAAGTAGTTTTTTATTTCACTGAGAATAAAAAAGCAGTAAAAAATGTGAAAATTTCCAAACAAGATGATAGGTAGTGAACAATGATTATTACATTGCATATTATTATCTTCAAAGTAGTTGCTCAAGTAACCAGATGAAGGTGTGCAAAATTGATGAAACAATATAAGCACTAACTCTTTTCGATGAATTAATAGAAATGAGTAGTAAAATTCTCTTAGCTATCGTGTGTATGTCTCTCTGTGTGTATTCGTTTCTCTGCTTCTTTCCCTCATTCTAGTTGTCCTCTCCTTTTGAGAAATTTCTTTCTCTTTCACAGTATCTATTGTACCTTTCAAATTTTATTTACTCTTTCAATTTCATACACTAGGAAAAGAATATGTTGTTTACATATGTGACTGATTTAGCTCACTTATGATTATGGTCTTGTGATTGTATCCCTTTATCTATAACAGCCTTAAGTTTATATTTTTTAATATCAGAGTGACACTCCACTGTATAAAAATACCATGTGTTTTTTTTTTTTTGTTTGTCTGTTTTGTTTTGTTTTGGGGGGGAGTAGGGATTGAGCTCAGGCCCTTGCACTTGCCAGGCAAGTGTTATTTTTATTTTTTTCATTCCTTGATTGCTGGAAATTTGGTTTGTTGCCAAGTTTAACTACTACAAATTTTGCTGTTTACACTGAGTGAACATATATCATTGTGGTATGGTGTTTTCATTTTTTTTCTGGAAAAATACCTAGAAGGGCAATAGCTGGGTTGCAAGGTAAGTTTAACCCTATTGCTTTGAGGTATCTCCACACTGTTTTTCATAGCAGTTGTACCAGCACCTAGAGTGGAGAAGGGTTCCTTTTTTCCACAGTCCAGCCAGCATTTTGTATTGGTTGGTTATTTAATGATAGCCATTCTTCCTAAGATGGGATTGAATTTTAGTGTTGTTTAAATTTGCATTTCTTCAATAACAAATGATTTTTTTTTTTTTTTTTTTTTTTTACTGGATAAAGAAGTTTCTTTTATACAGTGGAGTGGTCAAGTGCAGCGTGCAACAGGTGAACAGGTAAGAAGAAAGAAGTGAAAAGAAAAAAATGAGATTGGAAGATAAAATAGAAACAAAGATTTTGAAAATAAGAAGAAAAGGGGATGAAGACAGAGAAAGCAAACAGAAAAAACACGGTATTTACATGCAGACATACACTTTCTATGATTAATCTTATCATTATGTATATCTAATATTAACCAACAAAAGAAAAAAATGTTTACATAACACCCAAAACAGTCTTCTTTTTTGAAATTTTAAGTATCTCTAGTTGTTTTATATTTTTAAATTAATTTTAGTGAGAAACAGCAATGAAGTAGTTTCAAAACAGGTTAGTAGGACACTTACCATAATTAATACATTGCATGTTGCTGTATTCATGGTATTTGGTCAGAGTACAAGATGCAGACACGTTACCTTGTATAAACACAATTAGTACAAATCATTATTCTCATTGAACAAAGAGAAAGTAACTGGACATATAGTCCAGTAGTCCTTAATAGTATTAGTAAAACTGGCAATATCAGAGGCTGTTCACTTGAATGTTTTACAGCTTAGCATATTAATATAGCTTTCCTTTCTATACCTTATGTTTGGACTTTTCTGCTGGGTGATTAGAACAAAGATAAAGCAACTCTGCGTTCCTGCGACTAACTTCCTGTTCCAGCCCAGCCCAGCCCAAACCCCACCGCTGGGAGCTGAGCCTGCGCACCCGCTGCGGGTAAGCCCCTGCACCCCTCTGCCCCGCCTCTGCGTTCCCGCGACTAACTTCCTGTTCCAGCCCAGC
>PVJA010033004.1:0-23681 GCA_004027025.1 Myocastor coypus
ATATCAAGACTGATTATATACTACACCATGTAATTATTTTAAATATAATTCTCCAAAAGTAGGAGAACATGGTGCATTTATAAACAGTGTATGCACATATGCAGAAAGCAATGCCCCCGCTAATACAGTTAATACGTGCTCCTGGGATGTGTAATTCTCCGTCATGATATAGGATAGATCGAAGCACAAAATGAACATCATGAAAAACTAAAAATCCTATGATCTGATACAAAATTTCACTGAGATAAATGTGTATTATGTACTTGTGTGCTCTTCTCTTCTTAAATTAAAAAAGCCGGACTTTTAGGTTTGACATATTTATCACTTTAGGAAAAAAGTAGAGCCCACTGAAAACAAGAAAAATGAAAGATGGGCCTCAGTGTGAAAGGAATTTTCAAAAAATTAATGCAGATATGGGTCTGGTGGCTCCCACCTGCAGTGCCAACACTAGGGAAGCTGAGGCGTGAGGAACTTGCGCAGTTCAACACCAACCTGGGCTACAGAGTGAGCTCAAGGCCAGTCTGAACTGCACAGTGACACTTAGTTTTAAAAATAAAAAGGAGAAAGAAATTGTGGCAGAGAAAAAAATGAACAGAATTAAATATGACTCTGGTAATCAAAACAGCAATTCTTAGGAAATTATTCTAGAAGTAAGAGAAAAATTGAAAACTAGTATAATAACATGACAGAAAATTGTCCATTGGCCCAATCATAAACAAAACTTTTCATATGAAAATATAAGTAATTTCACATCAATCTAAGCTTCAAAATTTATAAGAGTAGAGGGAAACTTAGCAAAGCCCTCCTAAAAATTAAGCAAAGGTCTCCTTAGTAGTAGTATCTCTAAAGTACCTTCTTTGTTATCAGATTGGTGCCCATAGTCTTAATACTTCACTCCAAATTTGTTGATCAGTAATATTAGCAGAAAAATTAATAAACTGTGAAAAACATGGTAAAGTTCAACTGATTCTACCAGAGAAAAGGAAAATCAATTCATTTTGAGAAAGGAGCTCATTGATGTTACTCAGCTGAAAGTGCACAGAGAAGAGACAGAGCTCGGGCCCAGCGGGATGGCTCAGTGGTCTAAAGCGCCTACTTGGGAAAGCTTGGGCGGCTGCAGAGACCGCGGTTCGATCCTAGGCACCACATGCTGCGCCAGCCCTGCCCTCAGGGCGAGCTGAGCTGGCCATAAAAATGAGTGAATAAACAAACAAAGGTTCTGAAACAAGAAAAAAAATAAATAAATAAATTCTAAAAAAAAGAAGAGACAGCTCACAGTCCATGTTGCTTTTAAAACTAAATTCACATATTCTATACTAAACTGAGTTATGTATCAGGAGCACCATACCATAAGCAAATTCAGTTCATAAAATTATAACTAAGCGTACTAGTTCCTGGGCAAAGTAAATCACTGCTACTAAGTAGCGACAACGGAATAAAATTGAATAGCAACGTGATTTACAAAGAAACGAGAAGCGTTGCATACCCAAGGAGGAGCAGGAGAGGTCTGTAACTGTCCTGCAAAATGATATCTCTGGTAGCTGATGGCACACCTCACAACTCGTGTTCAGTTTTAAAGCAAGAACAAGATAGGAGATTTCTGTGCCATCCTTCCACCATACATGAAACTCTACATCATGGTTAAGATAATTAAGAAAGCACAAAAATAAATAATGTACTAGCAAGAAACAGGAATTATTGGATTTTCCAGTGATACTACTTTGGAAGTAAAAAGTCCTTGTAAGTGAATAAAAATATTTGATTTCATGGTTATGGAATGCAAGACTGCTGCCAAAAACTGAAAACTTTCTTCCACGCTTCAGTTATAAGGCACTAGAAAAAAAGAAATTCGAAATTTAATGGTTGTAATATTTAAAAGCACAAAATATGTAATGATACATCTTGTAATTGTTTCTAAAGATACCAAATCAACATACCTAATACACTCTTGGCAAAGAAAATGAGGTGAGTGGCTGCATGCAACACGTTCATAGGTGGTGAGGCTAAAGAATAGAACTCTTGCTTATCCAGCGGGCTTCTTCACATGCATTTCACTGTGCCTTAGCAAATAATGTTGACTTCCTAATCATTCATAAAGATTTGATTTAAATCAAATAAAAGCAAGTGAAGTACTCGACATAGATTATTCTCATAAAAATAGAATGTTTTTATGAACGCACCAGATATTTAAAAAGTATAAATAATAAATAGCATTAAGGAGGAATTATTCTGCATACAGCAGTCTTCATTGTGTGTCTAGAAAGAAGGGAAAAGCTAGCTGTGTTGATGTCCACCTGGAATTCAGGGATCTGAAAGCCTGAAGCAAGAGAACTGTGTGTGGAAACACTGCCTTGGCAACACAGTGACGTAAGGAGATATTTTCCCAAAATAAATTTTAACAGGTTGGGATTATATCTCAGTGCAAGGTGTCTGAATTCAATCCCACAGACTGAAAAACAAAGAGAAAGGTAAACAAAAGTAAAAGAAAAAAAATTAAATTCAAATTTAGTTCAAGTCCAGTGAGTTTCTGGTGATGGGGTTGTAAAAAAAAATAAATAAACATAGGCAAATTATACTTTTAATTTTGCTAGATATGGAACAATGTGTGAAGTGTGCAGAAGATCAGTATGCCAACACTCAAGGAAACTACTGCCTCAGAAAATCTGTCACTTTTTTGGCTTATGACGACCCCTTTGGGAAGGCTTTGGCTGGCACCGCTATGAGTCTTGCTGTTCTCACATCTGTTGTGCTTGGGCTCTTTGTGAAGCACAGAGACACTCCCATTGTCAAGGCCAACAACAGGGCTCTCAGCTACACCCTCCTCATCTCCCTCACCTGCTGTTTCCTCTGCTCCTTGCTCTTCATTGGCCGGCCCAACACAGCCACCTGCATCCTGCAGCAGACCACATTTGCAGTTGTGTTCACCGTGGCAGTTTCCACTGTCTTGGCCAAAACCATCACTGTGGTTCTGGCCTTTAAGGTCACTGCCCCAGGCAGAAGGATGAGACAGTTGCTGATGTCAGGGGCTCCAAACTACATCATCCCCTTCTGCTCCTTGATCCAAATCATTCTCTGTGGCATCTGGATGGGCACAAATCCACCCTACATTGACACAGATGCTCACTCAGAACATGGCCACATCATCATCGTGTGCAACAAGGGCTCCCTCACTGCCTTCTACTGTGTCCTGGGATACCTGGGCTCCCTGGCCCTGGTCAGCTTCACCGTGGCTTTCCTGGCACGGAACCTTCCAGATACATTCAATGAGGCCAAGTTCCTGACGTTCAGCATGCTGGTGTTCTGCAGCGTGTGGGTCACCCTCCTGCCCGTGTACCACAGCAGCACGGGGAAGGTCATGGTGGCCATGGAGGTCTTCTCCATCTTGGCCTCCAGTGCAGGGCTGCTGGGCTGCATCTTTGCCCCGAAGTGCTACATCGTTTTATTAAGAGCAGAGAAAAATTCTCTTTCTGTGCTCAAAACAAAATCACATTCTAGAAAATAGAGTCTTTTTCAATTATAATTATATTCTTGTACTAATATATATCTAATATCTTCGCTAATTCTGCATCATTTTCTAGTCTTATATTTGACTCAGTGTGGAATTTACTAAAATAAATAAAGGACCATTTATTTCTTTAAGAGCCTTACACTTGAATTTTCCATGACTATAACATTTTTAATTAGAATTATATTCTAGTTTATTCCCTCCCTTCTACAATGAATCTTAATATTTATGCTGTTGATTATATTATTCTCTTTTATTTGGTTTTGCTCTTGAATTTATCAATATTACTACGAATTTTAATACACTATCTTTACTCTACAGATCAATATATTTGAATCCCCTAAACAATTTTAGACTTTCTCCCATATTAGTGTTATATTTGACAGAATTTGCTGTTCATATATTATAGCAAATACTGTTGGATTTAAGTTTACATGTTACTAAATGTCCGTTTTAACTTTGGGCTAGCTTGTTAATGTGTAGCACTGAATTTTCTTATGCAGAATTTATGAATTTTTCCATGTGCCTTGTTGAATAATCCCCTGTAATATGAACCAGCATCTATGTATCTAGGTTTTGTGTTGGGCACATATTATATGTAAATCAGTGTGCAAAGAAGCCATGCGGTCTGGCTGCACTCAAGTTGGAGTGAAGAATGGAGATTTGATAGCCAGGGAGGATACTGCAATGAACTGTCCCAGGCCATTGGGGTGCAAAGAAGAGCAAAGACAAAGAAAAGGCGAGGCCAGCCTGCTGATGGTGGAAACACACGTCCCCTTCACTTGGGAGGAACATGGAAGCTGCGTGTCACTTTCAGCACCTTCAATAATATTCCCATTCAGGATGAGCCTTGTGGTGACACGTGAGCTCTGTGGTGCACTGATGTCAGATGTCAGCCATTGCCCTGGTTACCGTACATTGCGACCCATATATGTTGTTTTCCTAGCATGGTTTTCTTTGAAAACAAGAATGTGTATGCATGCCTGTTGCAAGAAAAAAATCTATTAAGCAACTATATGAAATATAACAATAAAATATTCTCTTAAGCAAGCAATTTCTGCTAATGCCATAACATACACAGCATCAAGCCATATCAGGAAGGAAGAACGGGATTGAGGAAGGTCAACCCTGGGGTGGCGGTTGCACCGGGCTGCTGAAATAAGCAGCTGTGGCGAAGAAAGAGAAGAGGCGGCCCGGCAGGATGGCTCAGTGGTCTAAAGCACCTGCTTAGGAAAGTTTAGGCGGCTGCAGGGACCGCGGTTCGATCCCGGGCACCTCATGCTGCGCCAGCCCTGCCCTCAGGGCAGGCTGAGCCAGCCATGAAAATAAATAAATAAACAAACAAAAGTTCTGAAACAAGGAAAAAAATTCTTAAGGAAAAAAAAAAAAAAGAAAGAAACAGAAGAGGCAAGTGCGAGGAGGGGGTAGGGCCTGGTGATGGACAGGCGGTAGCCCAATGCGGGAGAGGCACGGGTCACGGAAGGCGGGGCCTTCGGAGAAGGGGCTCCATGTTTAGGGTCCTGATAGCAGCGCTTGGGTGGCTGGCCTTAAATTGGGAAACCTGTGTCCAGGGCTTCGTGATTGTCTGTCTAGAGTATGAAGGCCACAGCCCCGGGTCGCAGCGCCTCAGGAAGCTTGGGCGGGAGATCCTTCTTGTGGCCACAGTGCTCTCTCAAGCGGTCTGAGAAGGGGACAGGTGCTGTCCTCAGCAGGCTGAGTGAATCTATGGCTGTTGCTTTTAATCTCCCAGGCTGTTAACTTGGCTGACCTGTGCTGCTTCTGGAAGGTGACATGATGATAACTTTTTGTTCTCTCTTGTTCCGTGCTGTCCTTCTAAAGCTGGACCCTTCAGGCTTTTCTTTTGCCTTCCTTACTGTACAGAGAAGACTGATGCTCTAGGGCGTGAGAGTAGCTGAGAGCCTTCACCTCCTGGGCTCAGCCAGCAGCTGTGTGGATCTGATCAAGACCCTTCGCTGAACCTCCGCATCTCCACCTGTGGAAAAGCTGATGGAACCACAGACCATACAAGTTTGTTGCTACTGAGTACCAACGTTTGAACTGGATATTCAAATCAGGACACCCCTCGAGGCGTACCTGTGAAGAGCAGAGTCCTCTGAAGAGCAGAAAGCAGCGAATCACACACCCCATATCCAGGGAGCTATTCATCAGAGTTTTATTCAATGCCCGAGAGGTACTAAAGAGCTTCTCCTGAGACCTGAGAGAAGAGAAGAGCAAAGCAAGAGAAGCTTCCTTCTTTATGTGCTTTATCTTCCTCCACTGGAGAAGAACTATGAATGAAGCAGGTTCCGATAATGCTAAGGGTCAGGAAGAAATGGAGGACAGGATGATGTGATGTAATGCAGTGTGTGTGTGTGTGTGTGTGTGTGTTGGATTGCCCTGGATTCTGGCAGGTGACCGAATTGAGGTGGGGGTGAGCTGAGCCCAGAATATTGGGTCATAATTTCCAAAGGAGGAGAACCAAGGATGATAAGGCCCAGGCTGGTGAGGTCAGCTCCGTGCCTGGCCATAGGGTGTGCAGACTGAGCAGCAAGCTACCTGTAGAGCGAGGAGCAGGCAGCACTCATCAGAAACTGATGAGTCTTGTGGTGAAGACGTAGCATGAAGACAACTTTTACCTGGCAGAAGTGACTGAAGAGGCGGTGTGCATTCTAAAGAGCTGCGTAATCAGAAAATGAGAGCAGGCTAAGCCAGATTGCAGCTCCACTGGGCATCTGTCTGAACAGCAGAATGATTATTCGAAGTGCTTCCTGCTGGTCAGGCTCGGGGAACTGTCTTCAGGCTGCACAAGCTTCCACTACTGCCCTGCAAGAAGTCCCGTCTGGCCAGTAACAGGTGTTGCTCATCTTACCATGGTCTCAGTTCATGTTTCAGAGTGTGTCGTGGCAGCAAATCACTCTTGCAGTTTGGCAAGATCTCTTGCAGTCATGTGAACGATGAAAGCCACTTTGACTGGACCTGGTTGGAAGCACTGATTTTCTTCTTCTTGCTTTTGACTCTGAGGAATGATTTACTTTCTTTCTTCCCTCTCCACCCTCCCCAGTGCTTTACAGCAAACCCAAGCTTTTCTGCAGGCAAGTGCTCTGCCACTGGGCTCAGGCCCCAGACAGGAGTTATAATGTGTCTCACATACTGATACCATTTGCCATATAGCATTTGTGCCTGTATGTGACATTTTTGGATACAAATGTTTCCCTTGATCCTCGCTTCCCTTCAACTGCTTTTCTTATTTACAGAAGCATTGTTCCCCGATTTTCTTTCCATTGTCCCATTTTCCTGTCCCACCCCCTGCATATGTCCCTTCTCATGTCACCTTACAGTGTGTAGTGTGCAGTTTGGTCTGCATTTACACTTTCTCATTTATAAGCCAGGGAAATCATGCAGTATTGGAACATGCATGTCCAGTCACTCATTTATGAGTATGGTTTCAGGGTGCCTCCATGTACCTAGAAATGATCATGCTTACTCTTATTTATGACTGAGCATTACTCTAGTGATAAAAAAATAAAGCAGACCTTCTGTATCCATTCAGCAGCTGGTGGGCATTTGCTGTATTTCCAAGTTTCAGCTGTTATAAACTGCACTGCTGTAAACTAGGTGTGCACATATTGCTGTATTAAGAAGCTACTTCTCCACTGCTGGTGAGAATGCAGACTGGTGAAACCATTATGGAAATCAGTGTGGAGACTCCATGAACAACTAGGGCTGTAAATCCGACTCAATCCAGCTATCTGCTTTCTAGGAATTTTCCCAAAAGGAATGGAAACAGCATGTCATAGTGATATATAGCCTCCCAGGCCTTCTGAAATTGATGCGGAAGCCTTCTTAACTTCAGAACTCCTGCATTCTCAGTGAAGCTAAAAATCACTGCCACGTGGATGATGCCAAAGTCTGCTGCCAGGTGGAGCAGTAGCCAGGATTTCCTTTCTTTTGGCTGTAGTGTTGGGTGCCTGGATTCCTGAACACTCTGATGAGCAAGTTCTCCATTCCTGTGCCATTATGCAGCCTGGTGTGGCCTCTACCATTCCGGAGCAAAGGGCTCAGTGGTGCTTCGCTAAAGGCCAAGTCCTTGACCTTTACAATTCTGAGGCTGCAAAGGGTGGAGACTTGCCACCTTCTGTGATTCCCTGAGGCCGTCTTTTCCATCCTTTGGTTCCTTCTCAGCAATGGAGACCCTGTTAGCTCTCTATTTGCTGTCCACAGCTTTGTTGATGCTTCCTTTCTGGCCAAACTCACAACATTTTGAGCCATCAAAATGCTGGGCTCCTTGCTCTTGATTTGCAACATAAATCTGGCTAAAAGCTCACAGTAACAGCCATGCCACTGCCCCAATATTTGGTTGCTTTCAAACATCTTTTGCGAGATTAATCAGTCTGCCCTGCTTAATCTAGGTCTTAGGAAAAGTCTCCGGACACAAGCAAAATTCAGACAGACTTTCAGCAAAGTCATAGCACAAGTCACCTGGAGTCCAACAACCAATGCAGTCCTTCTTCCCAGCAGAAATCTCCCAAGCCTGCTCTTTACAGCCTGGCTTTCTATCAGTCTTCCCAGAATTTCCCCTACAGAGGAGCTGAAGCTGTTCCCACTCTTCACAAGTAGTCAATGCCTCCAAACTTTTCCTACTTCTTCCCATAAGCCATTTCCAAGACCTTGTAACCCGTATTGTCAGGTCAGTCAGGGCAACATCTCCACACCCAAAATGAGGAAAGGGAAGGTTTATTTAGCTCACAGTTGCTGGAGGTTTCAGTCCATACCCAGCTGGCTCCAAGACAGAGAGGCACATGGCAGAAAACGGGCTTTCTTAGAGGCTGGCCTGAACTGGAGCAAGGGGAGGATTAGGAGAGGCTCAAGCAACTTACTTCTCTTCCTTCTTTACACTGAAATGCATAGCACTTGCCTCAGGGGAGGTGCAGCACTCACACCTACAATAATCAATTACAAATTCCAGAGCCCACCACATGACTGCATGAGGATTTGGGGGGACACTTGTACTCAAACCATAACGAACAGTGAAGTCAGGAATGAAAAAGAGTGTGTCTCTTTAACCCGTAGCAAAAGTCATAGCCTTTATTCATACATGAGTCATTATGTAAGGTTTCTTCATGTGAGATTAATAGATGTGTTTTTTATCTGTAAGCAAAAAGCAATTTAAATTCTGATTAATACGAGTAAACAGTACAAACTAGAAGTAGACATGGAAACTTAATCAACCATTGTTCTTTCTGTTCTATTTTATGCTCTGCTGAAACTCTCACTTCTTAGGAGTACTTTCTCACTGCCTCAAGATGTTGACTTTACAGTTCCTTGTTGTTAAATATTCTTGGCTTAAGCTGTCTCTTTTGATTCTTTCTAAGATTCGGCTTTCACAAATTATGCTGCCATGAACATGGCACACGCAGCACATCCCTTAGAGGGCAGTGTGTGCAGCTGTGAGTGAGCTGTGGAAATCACAGAAGTTTGGAAAAGCTAGGAATGTGGATTGTCTACGGGAAACTACAAAGAGGGAACAAAGCGAGCCTCAGAGAGAAGCCATGAGGGCTACAACTTCCGAGAGTGCCATAGGGGCAGAGCCACATGGAGCTTACAGTTTGCCATAGGTTGCTTCGGAGGTTCCACAAAGACCTATAGGATTTAATGTTGGCCCTTCTGGATTTTGGACTTGTGCTGGTCCTGATGCTTTGTATCTTACTATGTGTACCTTTTGGAATGACAGTGCCTTGTGCCTTTGAATGTTGAATTTGTTTAAATTTTCATTTGTATAGCTGCTCACAGAGACTTGGGACTTTGACTTTTCAGCTATGCTGAAACTCTTAGGACTTTGGGAACTCTTAGAGATGGACTAAAATGTCTTTTGCATAAAGGGATGTGCGTGAGTCTTTGGGGGTCCAAGACCGGAATGTTACGGTTTGTGTATAGGTGTCCTCTCAAAGCCTCATGTAGTTGCAGGATGGTTTCTGGATTTGTAATTGACTATTATGGGTGTGGTGCTGCGTCTGCACTGGGGCAGTTGATGTGCATTCCAATGTAAGGAAGGAAGAGAAGTTCGCTGCTTGAGCTACTGCTACTCCCCCCCTTCCCTCTTGTTCTTGCCAGCTGCCGTGAAAGGTTGTTTTCTGCCATGTGCTGGAGCCAGCTGAATATGGACTGAAACCTCCAGTAACTGTGAGCTTAATAAACATTTCCTTCCTTCATTTTGGGTGTTGGATGTTAACCCAAGCCACAAGAGCAGAGTAACTAAGACATTGTTTTTCTCAGTCTCCTTCGCCATCCATTTTCCTCTCTCCTTAGGATGCTGTGACCTAGAAGCTGAGGCTGGACCTTGGCAGTATGCTGCAGAATTCAGTTTTTAAATCTAGGGGTCATTTAGTGAACATTTTGCTGTCTGTTTAGAGTATCATAACATACATAGATAATGATAATTTAACATCCTCCTTTTCTGTCTATATTGTCGTTATATCTTTCCCTCATCTCATTGTGGCTAATGTTTTTAAAGTCATATTGAGCAAGCACGGTTATAGTGGACTTCCTCGTCTTGTTCCTGATTTCAGAGTGAAAGCTTTCAGTTTTAGACCCTTTCATACGATGGGGGTTTTTGGTTTGTCACAGATACCTTTAATCAGCTTCCAATAACATCTGCTATTCTAATGTTCTGTGTGGCTTTATCATGAACAGGTATCACAGTCTGTATCCAGTCGTCTGAAAATATGCATACATCCCATGCACAGCTGAACAGAGCCTGGATTCTCATGGCCTGGGGAAGAATGCTCTGTAAGCAGAAGGAAGAAAAGTGGAAGAAAGAGTAGTAATCATCGGTGTTATTTCCATGTACCCACTCAAGATGATTGTAAACTGTGTGCACCACAACAGGCATTAATAAACCATGAATCATAAGACCGGTTTGCTCCTTCATCTGGACAGCTGACACTGACAAGGGTACTACAAAGCACTTTCCATGGTTTCAAGTTAAATCCTGAGGAGATTTGACTGATCTTGGGAGTGACAAGTTCTGTTAGACAGCTTTTATTTTAACTTGCTCTTAAAAAGCCAGCAGGAAAGACTAACCATGAGACATAAAAGGTAACGCTAAATTAATATGTTGAGCTGTAAAAGGCTTAACTCAGCAGCTTCCAAAATTGACAGTTCTGCCAATAACCCACTGCGATTATGAGATGTTGGACTATGTATACTAGTAATTTCTCTTCGTTCAATGAGAAGACATTTTTGTACCAATAATGATTAGAAAAATATCATGTCTGCATCCTGTGCTCTAAATATCTACTAAGAAGATAACAATATGCATTGTATCAATTTTTAGGAATATACTACCAACACTATTATTTCTTATTAAAAGTAATAAAAATGATAAGAAAAGACAGGCAAAAATTTAATGTTTCTTGAAAGCAAGTGGTAATACTTAATTATATGTCCCATTTTACCTAGCTATATCTATTGATCTGAGCAACAGATCCTTTGGTGAGAATAGATAATATAGCAACCATTGTTAATCAGCTAGTCTTGTTTCAAAAATCTGTAGCATATGTACTGTTCTATGGTGCCCTTTTTCTGTCTTTGTGATATTTGTTCTTGCTCTTGTTTTTATTCTTGAAAATAAAATTAAATTAAAACAAATCATAAGAATGCACGATTACCAGTGTGTGCTGTGCAGTGCGATCTCTCCAGGCCTCCACACCATCACCGTGTGGTATTTGCTCCTACTTCTAAGAACCCTCCTTGCATTGTAATGGGGCCTGTCTTATCCTAAATTTGGTGCATCTTTGAAGTCTCTATTCTAGTGATGTGATATTCACAAATACTAGGCTTATAAGAACTTGTACAGAGACTCAAGCAAATTTGAAATAATAATCTGGCCCTAAATTAGCAGAGATTATTACAGCATGGTAAATCATTGATTTTATTTTAATTTAATGTAAACAAAACTATAAAGGGTTGCTTTTTTCCAGTGGACCTTATTTTGTATACATGCATGTGCATGTGTTTGCGTGTGTTGGGTCTATATTACAGTGCCCAAGAGAATAATCCTATAATCCCTTAACTTTAATATCTTAGTTTTATGTTTACATCAGCTAAAAATTCCGTGTATTAGTATATCAATATGCATTTAGCATTAAAATTATTATTGTGAAATTATACATTCATTATTATGTAGAAGATTCGAGGTTGGTCTATTTTACACATACAGTTCATATCTACTGGCATCGAGTAGGTTTTAGATCCTCAATTGTGACATGGAATACTAGATAGCAAATGGAGAGTTATGTTTTCCTTGAAATGTAATGACTTATTTATTTATTTATTTATTTATGGTGGTACGAGGGACTGAACTGAGGATCTTGTGCTTACTGGGCAAACAGTTATTCCACTGAGCCATTTCCCCGGCCTTGAATTCAGTTTTTAGGTTTTAAGTTTCAATTAATTAATATGCAATCATAGTCTGTTTTGTGTCCCCATTACAAATATTATTGTATAGCATAATTCATAAATCATTAATAGCTCAACAATGAAGCAAAATCCACGTTTACATGAAGGTTCACAACTCACACTCACTATTCTTTTCTTTTCTTTTCTTTGTTTTTTGTTTGTTTGTTTGGTTGGTTTGGTTTTGGTTTTTTTGGTGGGACCAGGGATTGAACTCAAGCCGTTGCACTTCCTAGGCCAGCACCTATTCTACTGAGCTATTTCCACAGCCACGCACTGGATGTTCTTTAAAATTCCACAAAGGCAAAATACTATCTACCCAGCCATTACAGAATCCTAAATATCTCCCTTGCTCTGTAAACTCTCTGGAGCTCTGGTGGTGTAACAGTCCACAGGTGTGGCTCTCGTACCCAATACTTGTAGAGGTGAAAAATGCCGAAGTACTTTCCAGCACTGTTCCTTCTTATTATCGTAAACAGATTTCTATCTTGTCATAAATAGATTAATTCTTCAGGAATCCGAGTCGCTGCTGAGGTGGAGATTATGATGGTCCATTAGGCCATGGAATTAGCATGTCAGAAATTACTATATATATGATGAGAGATGTCAAAGATTAGACCTCAGAAATTCAACGTGTTAATTTGTTAAACTTGAACTAGTTGGAATTTGCGAATGTGGTGTAATTATTGGTTCTTAAGAGAATGGAGTCAATATCTGGCCGGCCCTTTTTTCATTTTTTAAATTTTCCATACAAAACTGAGAAAGGCTGGGCCATGCAGGTAAGGTTCCACATCACACTGACTCTTGAGCGTGTGCAGCTCTAATTTTTTAACTTTTGTGGGTGGGTGTAGTACCAAATCTTCAGAACCAAGTTTGGGTCTCTCCAGGTCATTTCAAAGACGTCTAAGAGTGGATCCTCTAGTGCAATCCATTTGCATCACCCCAAGTGCTCTCCATGCAAATAGCCTGAGGTGAAGGCTTGGGACAAAATCCACATATGAGGATAAGGCTTCTGGGAACTTGCTACAAGGAATCTGAGTGAAATAATGGTACCCAGAGGTGGAGAAGTGATCTATAATCATTTTCCAAAGTATGTTTGTCACAGAAACAGCACACCTCAGATGCAGAGCTTCAGGGCATATGGTGGACAATTCCTCTAGGGACATGGAGGTTTGGATTAGGTAAGTCAGGATCATTAAAGCATCCATCTTTGTTGAAATGATAAACCAACTGCCCATCCACTCCCACGTATATACCCACATAATTACATCCATAGGATACATAGTCACCAAGTGACCTTGCAGGCCTAATCTTTTCATTTGAGCATCGGCCTGTACTTTACAAAGATGCCTCTTTGGATCATGATCTTATTCCCCTTGCAGCTGCCGCTCCTAGTGTACAACATGTCTGATGATGACTGTCTTCAAGGCCGGAGCACCAGCGTATACAAGGATGGAGATGTGGTGATAGGCGGATTCTTCTCCCTGTTCACCTGTGTATACTACACGGGTATGTCCCAAATGAAACCCAGCAATGACTTTCTCATTGTAGAGTAAGTGTCCTTTTGCATTTATCTTTTCTTGAAAATCACTATCAGTGATGCCTGGGGCTTGGGAATGGAGAGATACATGCTCTCTGGATTCTTATGCTTTCCTTTCTGTACGTACTCATAATGGTTCATAATTTATTTTCTCATTTTGTTCAATCTTTCAGGTTTGAAGTAATGGATTTCTTTATACCTAACATTTTCTTTTTTAAGGTTAGATTATGAGAGAGAGAGAGAGAGAGAGAGAGAGAGAGAGAGAGAGCACCTTCGCATCTTACTGTATTTTATAGACACTTGACTATACTTACCTTGCTGCTGTGTGGCATGAAGGCGTCTCCAATATACAATTGGTCCAAGAGCTGGATTGATCTCAGTGCTCTAAGACAGCAGTAAATATTTGTTTCCTAAATCCCAGAATCTGTAGCGTTTCCTTCATCGTGCATAACAGATCTCACATACCCCTTGCTGCTCATCTTCCTTCTTGGGCAGATCTCACTACACATCTGTCCTTACTCTCACAAATGCTATGTCTGTCATGGTTTGATCTCAGGCTCTCTCTGCCTGCATTTGCACCTCAGGCCAGGACTAATAGGACAGTTTCTGTGAAAAGTCTTCATCTAATTCTTTCTTCTTCACCTGCATTTTCTTGGTTTTCAAACCTCTTGACATCAGTTGTGCAGCTAACGTTATCATGAATAAGTACAATTTTCATAGGGTCAGAGGACTACAAGAGATGATTTGTAGTTTGATGAAAAGTGCTTTCTATTCAAGTGTTTTGTTGTGTGGTAGACCTACAGTGTTCTCTTTGCTAGTTTTTCATGCCCAGAAATGGGAAAGGCAGCGCTGAGAATTAGGGCACCTTCTGGTCCCAGGTGTCTGTCCGTATCTATTATGCAATATCACATAGAAGATGTTTGCTCATATTTTTGATCTTGGATGATTTTAAGACGTTGGTATATTTCTGAGACAAGGCTTTGTTATGTTGCTAACGTTGGCTAAGCTTCAGCACTGAAGAACTGTGTCTTCAGCCCAGTGATGTGTAATTAGCATTATGTGCCATTTCGCCTGGCAGTTCCTCAAATGATTTTTCAAAATATGTTTGATATCGCTGGTCAATTTCTTTAGGGTAAACATTTTGATTCAGATAGTTACTGTTTATTGTTTCTGGTAGCTAGTAGCAAGTCAGAAAAATTATTTGATGAGGGAGTTAGACAAATTCAGTATGAATATCCTGCAAACTATTAATGTAAAAATTACTGATGGCACTTACTGAAAGAAAAAAAAAAAAAAGAGAATGTTTTTTATGAAACCAGAGAAGAACCATCAGAATATTAGCACTGCTGTGAAGTGAAAAAATGTTGAAGTAGGGCCCTGAAGTCTCCAAGTGGTGAAGGGAGTTTCCGGCCAAAGAGCAACAAGGAGGTCAGGGTGCAAAATTACAAGGGGACAACGTAAGGGTCATGAGGACCAGCTTAAACAAACTGAAAGGATTTGAGAGGAAATAATCTGGATATGAACGGACATACTCTGGGGACAGTAATGCATGAGAATGTGGTCATACCAAGTGCGATCACATTTCTAGGATATTTCAAGGATTCCTGGAAAGTTTGTTTCTCTTGCTAAGGAGAGAACAGAGGACCCTACCCTCTTTCCCTCTTCTGTCTGTATTCCCCAGCTCACGGTGGCAGTGAGTCTTTTGCTAACCAAGTGCTGTGCAGAGTTGGCGGCTGAACATAACTTTCTTTCCATCACGAGGGTTTTCAACGTGCAGGGTGCCTTAGGCATTAAGTAAAAATTTCTCAGTGTCTGTCACAGTGGTTCAAAATTTCTTAAAATCTAAATGAAAATGAAGAGAGCACTGAAAAATAAAAATATGTGCAGATATAAAATGTTTGTCTTTAGAAGGAGATCATATGTTAAATCAGAAGTGTAATATTATAAAGGAGTGTGCGACCCATGTATGCATATATGTCATAGCCATTGTAAGTATAAATAGGTTTTCATAATATTGTAGAGATTATACTACATTATATATTGTATAGATTATTATGTATATCAAACATGTATTAATAGTATAAGAATTATGTCTCTATCCATCAGTATACTTTACATAAGAAATGATGATATATAGTTTTATAAGTATCAATATCATCATGGTAACTCTTTTTTTTTTTTTTTTTTTTTTTTTTTTTTTTTTTTTTTTTTTTTTTTTTTTTTTTTTTTTTTTTTTTTGCCTTTTTGAGACAGGGTCTCCCTATGCAGTTCAGGCTGACCTTGAGCTTACTTTTGTAGCCCAGGCTGGTCTCGAACTCACACCGATCCTCCTGTCTCAGCTTCCCAAGTGCTGGGATTACAGGTGTGAGCCACTACACCCGGCCATCATGGTAACTCTTAAGCCTATATATTATGGTATCTTACAAAAGGGAGTAGGTTGATGTTCACCAAATTTGAATGTTTATAATTTTCAAATAAGTTTCTACTTCTACCTTTTTATAACAATAATACTAGATAGATGTTTGAGAAGGATCAGTTGTTGAAGAGAGATCTACATTCTTACAAGAACAGTGGTTGGGTTCTGACCAAGCTTTAATTTAAAATTCTTTTGTGCATTTCGTAAAAAAAAAAAAAAAAAAAAAAAAAACTTTGAGAAATATAGTAGATGCTTCCAACATCTATGCAAGATAGCATTATTTTCTTCGTGTTTACACCAAATGTGGCACAACTTGCTGTGTGCAAGTAGATTTTCATTTACATTTTAAAATTTCATTAGGAGATTGATTACATATATTTACATATATATATTATATATATGTACATTTATATATTACATATCAATATATACTTATTTATTTATTTGGCACACGGTTTCACTATGAAGCTCGTACTCATTAGTGATTCTCATGTCTTTGCCTCCCCCAACACTGGGATGAGAGGCATGCGCCACTACACCAGGTTTCAGTGGCTGATTGGGTATGGGACAGGCACAGCATGTGCTACAAGGGATCAACCCTGGATTCTTTAGCTTGTCAGGCAAGTGCTTAGACTACCAAGCTATTTCCCTGGTTCCCAGTTACATATTATCTAGGTAAAACTCAAATTTTTTATTCCTATCAGATTAAATTTTCTTTCAAGTCCTTCAGGCAGTTTGTGCTGAGTAATATTCACAGCAACATTAATGATGATATCTTAGCCTATTGCTTCACTGTTTTCTTTATTCTCAGTTATCTAAGAAAGTATTTGGGTTGGTTTATGAGTTACTGAAGGAAAAGAATTAGATACTCCTGGATCAGTTTAGATTGGTAAAAGGTAAGTACAGACTCTCAGTAACAAGTCAGTTGACAGGAAGCAGACATTAATAACTTCTGAGGAAGAACAAAGACTAAACAAAAACACTAAATTCCCTTCGTATGGCAGTGACCCAAGAAGCTGCTTAACACATACATAGGTCCATGGTTTGTTTTCTATTATCAACACCACAGAAAAAGTTAAAATAATAGTGGATTTAGATGTTCCATTGCTCAACATTTAAACCTAACAATATGAAAATTAGACATACTTGTAAACTACACATAGAAGTAAAAATTCACAATGAGCATTAATCAGAAAAATATCTTCAAAATGATGAGTTCACAAAGAAATATGCACATTTTGAAAACTTGAAAGTTTCATAAATGGCTCTTTCTAGATGATAGAAAATGTAAAACTTGGGATAGGAAAATAGTTCAGTGACATGTGTGTCTGCCTGGCAAACACAAGGTCTTGAGTTTGATCCACGGCTCCACAAAAAGAAAAAGAAATAGAAAACTCAACTTTAATTTTGAAGGAAACCAAGATCAGTTTCATACTACACCAAAGCCAAACAAGTACATTAGGGTCTAAGAATATTAAAACACATATACATCATGAAGGAAGGATATAAAAATGTAGGGAAAAATCTGAAATAAAATTATTTTAATTTAAAGATAAATGGATTTTTACAGGTAAAAATCCATTAGTGTGTAAAAAGTCCAGAAACTATATCGTTTGACAGGATGGTAAACAAGGGAGGAACTTTCCTACTTTAGTTTTCCCTTGTTTGGTGGATTGGCTACCGCTTTCCTGTGTACTTAAATGCTACCTTGTTGTTCTCTTGTATTTTGTGATTGTCTTTTGTTCTCAGATTTTTTTTCTTTTCTCTCCTCTGGTCCTCAAGTCTCCCTTTTTCCCTTTCTTCTCTTCTTTTCCTCCTTTCTCTTCTGTACTCTGCTTTTTCCCTGTGCAGGTTTCTTACTCAGTTATTTTTAAATTTCCTCCTATTGATCTTCTTTCTCTCTTTCCTGAACTCATTTCTAAATTTAAACTTTCAAGTGAGTAGACATAGCCTCTTCAATTCCTGATTATTACTTCACACTCTATTTCCTTTTGTCCCTCCTACATCTCCCAGCTTCCCAGACAATCTGTCATAGATAAAGCTTGGAAAATAATCCAAGTGCCTATTGCCTGAGGAATAGGTAAAAATGTTGTGCTACTTTTCTACAATGGAGTATTCCTCAGCTATAGAGAAAGATAAAATCAAGGATTTTATAGGTCAATGGATGCAAATAGAGACCATACTCACAAGTGAAATATATCAGATCCGCATGTATATGCATTCGCTGGTCTCCCGAGTGTAAGAACCTGAAAGACTAACTAAAATCTGAAACTTACAACAGATACTATAAAAGAGAAACAAATTATTCGAAGAGAAGGGACAACTGAGATGAGGGAAGGAAAAAGACAGAAAGAAAGAAAGAAAGAAAGAAAAAAGAATACAGTTAATATACACAAGACAGCATGAATAACTGTACCTCTGCTGTCTACTGTTCTACTGAAAGCAGCTATTAATCCTTAAATTTTTCTTATTTTCAATATTGGATTGATTTTCCACATTTATATATGGTAATCTGAGCAACTAATTTTAAGACAGCGATATGCAAAGTAACCACCATTATTAAATTACAATAATGTTGTTTACTGAAATTACATATTGTTTTGAATAGTTGGGTCATTTTATTCTGTTTAAAAAAATAAAAGAGCCGTGCTCTCCAGGCATGGTGAGATTGTGACTGAGACTGGGTGTGGTGGCACACACCTGTAAGCCCAGAGCTGGGGAGGCTGAAAACTGGAGGATGACTATGGGTCCTATCTTTGTAGTGAGACCCGGTAGACTTTGTTCTAAATACATAAAAAATGAAAAGAGTGAAAACAAAAGTCCTTGTATAAATGGCAAGCAACTATGAAAATATTTACCTATGACATACAAGATGAAGGAAAGAATAGTAACATGAGATTGATTGAGGCCAATCACAAAACTTAAGACAACAAAAATACCATAAGAAAGCTCTTCACAGATATAATAGCAGAAAACTTTCCAGCTATTGATGAGCAATTGGATGTACAAATAAAGGAAGTCCATAAAACTCAGGATGAGCATTATCAAAATGAATCTATATCCAAACATAAAATAACAAGAATCTTAGAAATTAAACATAAGAACAGACCATTAGAGATGTTAGAGAAGAAAAAAAAAATAATCGACTATGTGGGACAGTCCATGAGAATCACAGGAGACACCTCAACGCTACCTCTCTGCTTAAGAAGATCTTGCAATGAAATATTTCCAGCCATGAAAGAAAACAACTTCCACTCTAACTAGTACCCTGAAGTAACAATTTTCAAAATTGATGGAGAAATAAGATATGCCCATGACAAAAAAGAAATTAATAAGCAAAGCATTAACCTACAAAGAGTACTAAAATACTACGAAAATTAGTTTTATTCTAAAAAGAGATTAAAGTGACCACAAGACAACAACAGACGATCAGGCAGGGCAAACAGTTAAACCATGGGTAAAATCAGGAAATCCACAGTAGTGAAATATCAAAAGATAACCGAAAACCTCATACCACAGTGATACATGTGCGCCCATTATCATAGCAGTGCAATTTTTCACAGCTACATACCGTCAATACTCTAATGGCCTACCAACTGAAGAACGGATAAAGCAGATGTGGTGTGTAAACACAACGGAGTATTATTCAGCTATAAAATAGGATAAATTTGAGTCTTTTGTCAGTTAGTTGATGCAAGTAGAAAACATAATCTTAAATGAAATAAATCCAACCTTCATGGGCAAACATCATATTGTCTCCTTGATGTGAGAACCTGAAAGAGAAAAATGGAATCTGAAGAGTACAATAGATACTGGGGGAAGGGTATGACTTATCCAGAAGGAAGGAGTTCCTGCGTTGAAGAGAAGAACAGGAAAGGGAGCAGGGAAAAGAGATTTATCTATGTATGTAAGGGATAGGTGTTTGGACAGCTGTGCGAGGCACTTCTGCTAGTTATGGAAAGAAGCACTTAATGCTTGCATTTGTTTCATCGCCTTTTTCAACTACACTTTTTTTTTGCTTCTTAATTTCTTATACATTTCTTCTTTCTTCTTCCAATTTTACATGCATATATCTGGTAATATGAATATCTGTAACACAACACTACACATTACAATAAATACTGTGAGATTCATATCACTTTGTTATGTGAAATTCTTTATCACTTGTAATTGTTTCTGTTTTAATTCCCATTTGTACTTTCTTTTAAAATGGTCTTCGAAAAAGAAAAGGCAATACCTATCAATTGCAACCATCAGTGTAAATGAACTCAGTTCACCAATGAAAAGAAAGACACTTGCAGGGTAGATCAAAAACACGAGGTCCAACAACATGTTTTATACAAACATCAAATTTAACTCAAATGAAGTTGATAGAGCAAAAGTCAAAGGATAGAAAACAAACATCTTCTATGCCATCAAGGAACCCAGTAAAAATTAGAGGTAGTCATCTTTTCGCAAATAATGTCAACTTAAAACCAAGACTAATCAAAGATAAAAAGAATAATACATGCTTCCATAAAGGTCTTATGCTCATTATTTAAAAACTATAAGTAATTCTCACTTTAGTTTTGTACAAATAATGAGTTTTGAAGATATCGCTACTTAGAAAACTATAAACATTTTTTTCTATTTAATGAAAACTATATAACTTGCAGAGAAAATGACAGATTTACTTAAATCTTTTGTGAAACATATGGTAGAAATCAAATTAAACTGGAAAAATTTTAAGACCAAATATTACAAAAAATATTATTTATCAAATACATTGAGGATAAATCTTTGGCAGTTTTATTCATCACCAATAACTTAAGTCAAATTCATGGCAAAAAATAACAATGTACAACACAATTCATAACGGCAGGAATTTTCAAGTTATCTTAAAGAAATATTGTGGTCTTAACACCTGGTAATATTTTACGATGATGTAGAGACAGAAAAGAAAAAGACCGGAATGAACAGCATAAAGCTTATAATGATGATGATGTAAAGAAAATGTAGGCTTTAGAGTAAAAATGATAATATGAAAATACATGGCATTATTCTGATGAATTTGAGTAATTTTCTGAAAGATAACACTTGTTCCACAGCAGCATGGCAAAAGTGAATCATCAAATGTAATTCAGTAGACGCACATAGAAAACTGTAGACCTGGCTGAAGACCACATATTCCAAGTAAATTATGTGGCAGCAGAAGAGAGAAATTGCATAGTGGGTATTTCCCTGGGCTCAATATGCATTAGTGCAAGAAACAAAGACCTCATTTTTCTCCATCAAACAGGGAGTGATTTTTGTGTTTTGTTAGCAATTGTTCATGACAACAGTGGTTTATAAGAAACAAGAACAAATTGACTCAAGACTTGTATGTGGACATTGTGGCAATATATCCTCATATCACAGACAGATGAAGCACGTTCTCTTTGGTAATTGTAAGAGGATTACTCTCATCCATGATAAATCCGCAGATACAATCAAATTTCACACTAGTCAAATTTCCCACAAAGCCCTAAAGCTAGCACACTCAAGTTTAGGATATGAATGAGGGGAGAAATATAGCATTCAACAATTTGTGGTCTTGTTCAGGCTTGGAATCTGACCATCCATTGAGGATTTTCTCTAGGAACTACATTGCTCTCTTTTCAGGCTTATGCCCACCAATTTCCAGAACGTTCTGGCCTTCATCTTTGCCATTGAAGAGATCAACAGGAGTCCTTGTCTGTTGCCGAACATTTCTTTGGGATATGAGTACCATAATTTACTTTACAGTTACTGGAAATTATTGGAGAATTTCCTCATTTTGTACCCAGGACAAAGTAGGATACCAAACTACAGGTGTGGGACAGAGACTAAGGCTATAGCATTAATAACAGCGTCGCCATGGGAAATTTCCTCTCAAGTTGGACCACTTCTGGAACTCTACAAATTTCCACAGGTGAGCCAGGTTGAATGGGAAAGAATAAAATCATGTCACAGTAGTTGACAGTTTCAGGTGCAGTCCAAAGATAGTGAATGAACGTATTGTGTTTCTGTGTCACACGAAATGTGCAGCTTCAAAGTGCAACCCATGGAGGTTTGTTGATTATCAATATTTTCTTTCTGTTCATCAGAAAGGCTGGAGAGATGAAATTAAAGATTTCTTACACTCTGTCTGTTCAGTGACTTGGTAAAAGGGGACCTTAGGAAGTGAACTGGCTAAATAGCACTAGTCATTTTCCCTTCTAGAAACCAGCTGTATGTCTCTATTTCCAGCTGTATTTCAGGTATTTCATAGTACATTTTATGTGCACAATGGAGCTTTACATCAACTTTCTTTATAGGACTTCTGATTTTCTTTTCCTTGTAGCTTACCTTTGGCAGTTACAATCCTCAGTTAAGTGACAATGGCCAGTTTCCTTCACTCCACCAAGTGGCCCCAAAGGACTCATCTCTGGCCCCTGGCATGGTCTCCTTGATGCTTCATTTCAGCTGGACCTGGGTGGGGCTGGTCATCGCAGAAGGCCACAATGGTTTCCAGTTCCTCTCAGATGTGAGGAGAGAGACGGACAGGAAAGGAGTCTGCATAGCCTTTGTGACAATAATCTCAAATCCTCTTGTATCCTACCTCTCAATTACAAAGCTGCAAAATTTTGTGACTAGAGAATCCTCACCAGTAAATGTTGTGATCATTTATTGTGACAGTGATAGTCTAAATAATATAAACCATCATCTAGGGCTCCATTTAGTGACATGGAGAATCTGGGTCACAAACACTCAATGGCACACAGACCTGAGTGGGAGAAATTTCATCCTGGACTCATTCCATGGGATCCTCATTTTTTCACACCACCATGAGGAGATTTCTGGGTTTAATAAGTTTATCGCAACAGCAACCCCTTTCAAGTATCCAGAAGACACTTTCCTCACTCAGTACTGGTTCCAGAATTTCCGCTGCTCATTCTCTGACTCTGACTGTTCGCTGAAGGACTGCACCCCCAATGCCTCCCTGGCATTGCTGCCTTTGAATCGTTTTGACACAGCCATGAGTGACGGGAGCTTCAGCACCTACAATGCTGTGTATGCGGTGGCCCATGCCCTCCACGAGATGCTTCTGCAACGTGGTCAAATGCAACCCACAGAAAGAGGCGACAATATGGTGTTCTCTCCCTGGCAGGTAATGTGACTTTTGCTATGAGGCAGGCCTTGTTATCAACATCTTTGCGTAGCACTTTCCAAAAGTGCTAAGATCAGTAAAGAAAAATCCTTTGGAAAAAAATGCAAAAGAAGGCCAGACAGACAGCTCTACAGATTAAAGAGCCTGCAAGCAGGCACAGGGGCCAGCGGTCCAATCAGTGGGCCGGCAGTCCCTGCCCTACCTCCGTGGCATGTTGAGAGAGCAATTGAGAGTGGGCGTGGTGGCACGCGCCTGTTATCCCAGCTCTTGTGTGGTTGTGAGCAGGAAGATCAGTAGGAGTTCCATCAGGTAGTAAGAAACTGGCCACACTGTACACCCTTCTTTAAAAGAAAAAAAATAGAGTGAGAGTGAGAGCAAAAGCGAGAGCGAGAGCGAGAGCAGAGAGCGAGAAGCCCAAAAGAGTCTGTGCTCATTTCACTGTTGAGATAAACGTTGGCATGGAAATTAAACAATATCCTGACACCATTTTATAAGGATGTTAATCATTTGGCTAATTCAGGCTGTTAACAAACACAGACTTTTCTCTGAACTTTTAGCAAAGAAAACAGGAGACCATGATTTTATTTATTTATTTATTTATTTATTTATTTATTTATTT
>PVJA010033005.1:7185-23754 GCA_004027025.1 Myocastor coypus
TTTTTTGTCTTTTTGAGACAGGGTCTTGCTATGCAGTTGAGGCTGGCCTTGAGCTCACTTTTGTAGCCCAGGCTGGTCTCGAACTCGCACCAATCCTCCTGCCTCAGCCTCCCGAGTGCTGGGATTACAGGCGTGAGCCACCACGCCCAGCTTATGCTCTATGCTCCTCTTGACTTGATGGTTTATAAAGAGAAATCTGCCATTATTCTGATGGGATTTCCTTTAAATGTGATCTATTTATTTTCTGGAGCAGCTTTTAGTATGCTATTCCTGTGCTGAATTTTTGAGATCTTTATTGTTATATGCCTGGGTGTGGTTTTAGTTGGGTTGATGTTATTTGGAGTTCTATATGTGTTGCTTATCTGAATGTCATATTGTTTCTCCATATTTGGAAAGTTTTCTGCTATTACTTCTGCTCATATTCTTTTTTATACCTTATGTTTTGACTCCTTCTTTCTCACTAATGCCTATTAGTCTTATGTTATTCATCTTCGTTTTTATCTTATTTTATTTTTTAACAGCATATAAAGTTTTTTTCTTACATGAAAAGACAACTCTACAATTCAAAAACAAAAACACAGTTTAAAAATGAGCAAAATATTTCAGCAGACCATTAAGCACACACACAAAAAAAGACTTATAAAATTAAGAGAAGTTGGCAGAACTTTTCACTAAGAGGCTTAGGCATTTTATACATTCTTCAACTGTCTTCCAGAGTGAGTTTAGATTGCATTCCCCTGGTAACTACTGATGGTGGGCATTTTCCCACATACCTCTTGACCATTTGTATGTATGTATGTATGTATGTATTCATGTTCATCTTTACATTGTCTTGCAGATGTTGAAATATTTTTTCTGCATTCTAGTTGTTTTTTTTTTTGTCTTTTTGAGACAGGGTTTCGCTATGCAGTTGAGGCTGGCCTTGAGCTCACTTTTGTAGCCCAGGCTGGTCTCGAACTCGCACCAATCCTCCTGCCTCAGCCTCCCGAGTGCTGGGATTACAGGCGCGAGCCACCACGCCCGGCTATCCTAGTTGTTTTTAAGAGATCTTTTCCTACCTTTTCACTAGCTGCAGTAGTATCTTCAAAGTCTGAACGTTTGTCTTCACTTTCATTAAAAGGGTTTGCCAGCTTGTGACTGAGGTTTTAAGTTTCTGTATAGCACTTTGACTCTGCTTCATGCATTCTATTACTCTCCTGTATTGCTTATTCAAAGATTCTATCATTTTTCTATTCTCCTCTATTTTTTTATCAGTGTTTTCTTTAGAAGCACTTAGTACTTCTTTCATTAAAGTTATTTCTTTTTTGAATTCAAAAATTATTTCTGTTCTGATTTCCTATATACCTTTCTGTCATTCTTTCTTTTCTGAAGATGCTATTATTTCAGAGGTTTTAGGTTTGTGATTTCCAATTTCTTCTATGCTGTTGTATCCTGCATTTGTTCTGGGTGGGCTTGGAGCCTGAGAGTGCATTTTGCTCCTTCTCTTTGTCATTTTGTATAGCCCTGCCTTCTAACCTTTGGTGTAGAGATTTGGTGGAGTTCTTACCTTAGCACCAGGTCTAGATCTACCAAGCTGAAACTAGTCCAAGTGGGTGTGACTTGGATCTGGCTGCTGTGCTTCACTTCTTCCTGCTGCAGCCCTTGGAGGTGAACCTGCTGTGCCACTCTGGCAAGATATCCTGCCGCTGGAACAGCTGGGTCAGTCTTGACTCTAGCCTCTCTGCAGGGAGTTCTGCCACAGTTTTCCACACTGGGCCTGTGTGATGAATGAAGTTCCATCTATCAAATGATTTTCTAATGGACCCCTGGCAGTCTCACTCACACTCTGGACTGGTTGCTGGGTCAAATAAGTTTTGGTACTGCTATAGCTCTTCAGACCCATCTAGAAATTTGTATACATTTGTATCTTCTATAATAACTGAGATTATTTTGTTTCTAATAGGTTGTGATATATGCAATCCAATATATAAAACTTAATAAAAGCAATTTGTTGGAAAAATTTTCTTTGAATGGTAAACAGAAAAAGAGAAAACAGTAAACTTCATGATTGTCTTTTTCATATAAAGAGACATTCAGAATTTAATATTTTGCATCTTTTTTGGCTTAACAAATAAAGATGTGAGAATGAGGAAGTTACTAAGGAAATAGGGATATCTCACAAATGTAGCCACAAATAAATAAATAGAAGTATTTCCCCGCTAAGCTAAAAAAGGGGGATGATTACTGATACCTTCTCTGAGAAGGTCTGGGAGAATCTTAAGACTTCAAAAGACCTCTGTTCCGCTACAGACTTAGCCATCAGAGTACACAAAAATTTTTTTCTTTCAGATCTTAATACAGGGGCCCGGCAGGATGGCTCAGTGGTCTAAAGCGCCTGCTTAGGAAAGCTTGGGCGGGTGTAGGGGCCGTGGTTCGATCCCTGGCACCACATGCTGTGCCAGCCCTGCCCTTAGGGCAGGCTGAGCCGGCCATAAAAATAAATAAACAAACAAACAAAAGTTCTGAAACAGATCTTAATACAGGGAAACTTAGGAAGTCCCCTCAATCTTGGGACTAAGTGCAAATTCAAGGCACTAGTATTTAATTTGTATCTTATACTTTCCTAAAATGCATTACTTGTGCTACATGCAGTTATAAATCAGTCTCTCTGTTATCATCACCATGGTTGAAACTAACAGTTGTTCCTCTGTGAAACTAACAGTTATTCCTCTCTGCAACAGAAGCCTGTAGCTGCTGCCTAGGGTTCTCAAAGTGCAGCATCTTTGCCACCATCGCATCTCACTAGAATGCCAACATCTCTTCCCAGGCTTATCCATTGTTTCCATGGCTCTGTATCTCCAAAGCTGTTGTCCTTTTACTTTACTTATTTTTTTTCTTTTTTTTCTTTCTTTCTTTCTTTCTTTCTTTCTTTCTTTCTTTCTTTCTTTCTTTCTTTCTTTCTTTCTTTCTTTCTTTCGTTTTTTTTGGTACAGGGTCTCACTACTGACTCATAGTGATCCTCCTGCTTGTACCTCCCAAGTGCTGGGATTACAGGCGCGTGCCACCATGCCCAGACTTCCTTCTACTTTGGAGCTGTGATTGCCTACTTTCTGGGCTGTAGATAGACTCTGCCCTGTGGGTGCTGTGCTTCAGTCTGGTTGTGGACTGCACATTGCTCCTGGTTAGAGGCTCATAACACTTGTGATCAGGGGCTTTTGCACTTGGCATGGCACTTAGCTTTGGATTTCCAAATGGCACTAGCTTCAAAAATAAACTCTTCAGCTGAACAACTGATAGTGCTGAGGACACATTGGTCTCTCTATACATAGCACCAACTTTTCCAGCGCACATAGATACAACATACTGTTTTTGAAATGACATTCCTAGCTTTGGTATAAAGTGTTTTTTCTCCTTGAAGTCACAGGATAGGCTGATTGTCAATTGCATAACTAAAGGAAACTTTCAGTGGCTTCCTATAACGAAGGAACAAGGCATCTCCATTTTCTAAAGCTTTGTTGATAGAATATTGTTTATTTAGTATTGATTTTTTTCTTCTTCTATCTCAGTGCAAATTTCAAAGAATCTCAAAGTGTTTTAGATATTTATTTCTCTATCTCAAAATCTCCTTAGAGACTCAAAATTCTTTTGCTTGACCTGAGATTGTTCCTGTGCCTGTGGCCAAGGCAGGTCACTTTCTCTCTTTATCTTTTTTATTTTTCAGAGGTTTTTGAGCTACACTTGGCAAACAAAAAACACATGCATTGAAAGGGTATAGTGTTGTTTTGGTATACTTACACATTGCAAAATGATTACCACAATTGAACTTTGTACATACATGTGTTAAGAATAGGACGATCTGATGATATCTCAGTAAATTTGAAGTATATAACACTGTAATTTATTCTCCAGAATTTATTTATCCAACAACTACAAATGTTCTTTGATGGACACCTTCCATTCTTAGCCTACCACATGTCTCTGATAATTACCTTCCTATTCTTTGTTTTCATGAATCTATTTTAGGTTCCACATAGGAATGAGGTCATGCAATATCTGTGTTTATGTATGTGGGTTATTTCACTTAGCATAAGGTCTGCATGTTTGCTTTCTCTGTAAGTGAATTAATACATGGAAAAATACTATCAATCAGTCAAATTTCCATTGCTATTAAGCAATAGTGGAGATAATTAAGTTATCATGAGAAACTGGCTCACAGCTTTAGAAGGTTCAGTCTGGGGCTGATTGGCCCCACTGTGTCAGACGTGTATATCATGGCCACAGGAGCATGTGATAGAGCAAAGGAATCACCTCATGGCCAGTAGACAAAAGAGAGAGTGGGTTTGGAGCCCAGCCTGGGCTCTGCAGGCCAGCCTGGGGTACACGGAGACACCCACAGGACCCCTGCTCCTAAAAGAATTCCTCAAAGTGCTATCACTCTGGGGTCTAAGCCTTTGATAACGTGGACTTTAGTGACGTATGTAATACCCAAACTGTAGTACCAGATAATTTTAGCACTGAGAAAGGATTTCAGCTGTCACAAGAATGAGTTCACGGATTCTTTCTGCCTGAAGGATGCATGAAGCAAGAGACCAAAGATAACCTGGTTATTCTGACATAGGGCATTTGGTTCCTTCTGACCCCCTGAGACCACAAAGACAATAAAAATCTTATTAAAAACCTTTCTCACATAATTCTTGCTTAGAATTTATAGTATAAATAAGTTAGGCTAAATAAACAAACTATTGCACTATTTTTGGCACCTAAGGTACTATAGTAACTAATTTGCTGTAATTCTCTTATTATTTTTCTTTTTTAAGTGTACAAAACCAGAACCTTTGGGCACTATGTTAGGGAATTTATTCTTGAAAACTTAACATGTTTTTAGGTGGTTATCTTCAATTTGGCTGTAAAACTCTTTATTTTCAGAGTTATTATGATTCAACTTACCAAAATTGATGGAATTTATTACTTCCCTTGTGCTTCTGGTCATATTTTAGGGCTCCCCATCAAATGCTTGCTAGTCTATTTTATGGATAGAAATAGATCCATCTGTAAAGTTTGGCTCTGGGAATGCAGCTGGGCAGGGCAGTCATAATTTCCTGATATCTCCTTAGTCTCTGTCACAATCCAGAAACTACGTCAGAAATTCTGCCCCTTTGTGGTACAATGAGCTGCTAACTTAGTATATAAGGTTAGATGCCAGGATCAGGCTATCTACTAAGATAGTATGGCTTAGGGGTCAAGATACTGGGTTGGGATATGGTTTAGACTCCAGGTTTAGCACTGTTGAAATTTTGCAATAAGGATAAAAGTCTCAAAGCCCTTCTTTATACTGAGTCATCCCTCTATCAGCTTCTGGAAGAATGAGAAGATGCGTAGATGGATCAAATATCTGCTCTGCCTCCTACTTTGTGTGTGATTTTGTGTAGAGCGTCTAATCTGTTTCTTCCTTCATAAAGAAGGAGTATTAATAGAAACTATTTCAGAGGCTCCAATAAGAATTAAATACATGTTATATAGGTAGCATGCAGAAGAACATGGCGTAGTGTAAATACAATGTTAACATTTGTTAAAGTGTTAATTATTACATAGTCTTTCACAGAGTTGAGGCATCAGGGGCGTGAAAGCTGCCCGATACTGGTTATAAGACAAAATCTCTGTAAGAGTAGCAGGGGACTCACAGAGTACTGCAGCACGGGAAGGCGATTCCACGTGGGTACCCAGTTAATGGGACATTTTCTGCACTGCTTATATTTACCTCAGGGAAGCTTTATTTTAAGCTTTTTTACACGGTCCTTTCAGTGAGACTTTACGGCACCCTGCCCAAAATCTCCACGGGCCAGGCCCCATCTCCTGTAGTTTCTATGTCCTATGTCTGTTTTAATAATCCTCTTCTTACTACCTAATATATATTTCACTTATTTGGCTTGTTTATTCTCTGAGTGTACACTTCCCACAAACAGGAATTTGTTCTGCTCATTATTTTGTCGCCGTTATTAGCAGCATCTGTAATCACCTGGGGCACATAGCAGGTTCTCAGTATGTTTTAGTTAACAGAACGACCTAGTTGAGTTATGTCCGCGCTATGTCAGTGCTACGTCCACGCTTCGTCAGCGCTTCAAGTCCTCCCTTAGAGGCATGTGCAGTGTCTCTCTGGAAATTTCTTGAGATAAGAGCATCTTCCAGTGAGGAGATGCGGTATTTTTCTTCGCATGCTCTCAGCCACTTCCTCGTTGCTGGAACACAATATATTAGGCCCACAATTTGAAGGAAGACAGAATAACTGTAATTCAGGCTATCAGTCCGTACTTGGCTGGCCCCAAGTCACAAATAACATGATGAGAGGCCCTGGAAGTGCAAGAAGAGAGGAAATGGTGAGCCAGTGTGGGATAGATTTACTTTTCTGGGGCTCTTTTCTCCCCAACCTTAGCCTACCTCCCACCAAACCCCACTTCCAAACCTTCCCAACTGCTGCAATAATTGAAGGATGAATTCGCTGACAAGTGTAGTTCCTCATGACTGAGTCACCTTCCAAAAGCACTAGCTCTGAGCCCATGACAGTTGTGGGGTCATTCCAAATCTAAATCATAACATGTAGTATACTGCTTTTCAGCTCTCCTCACCCAAAATTAAGTTACCTGGACCTCATAGCCATAGCCCAAAATTTTGAGTATTACCTATTCAGTTAGAAGCATAATGTCTGAGCCATATAGAATCCATAATGTTAAGTCTTGAAGTCTAAACTGAAAAAGGAGGGTGGACTCAGAGGAAATTGCATTCTAAATGGAACATGCTATTGAGCAAATTGATTCAGGCTTGCTGCTTGTTCACATATATGCTGCCAATGTGTTTAGAAAATACATTCTTTCTCTTTTAGAATCTAAACCTATGAAGATAAAGATGACATCTACTCTAGTACCTATGATTCAGTACCTATCATATGGAATGTGACTACAGTTACTTAATCGACTAATACATACATTTGAATGAGTCATTCAGTCTAGTGGTACATAGAAAAATGTTATGACACAAGAGCATTTTAAAGAAAATAGAGCTGACTAAATTCCTAAATGTCTTCAAAACTTTTATAAACATGTAGGTGTATGGTTTAAATGAACATAAAATTATAGTTTGCAATTTAGGATGCAAAACACCATTTACTTTTGTTCCTTAAATGAATTCTGAGGGTATGTGACCGGAAGCATCCCAAGTTATTATTTTTGTTACATAAATGGTATTTTAAAGAATGCATTAGCTTGCCTTATCCATGTCTGAATAATAATAATTTTATCTGCAGCATATCAAAGCGATACAAATTTTAAAGTAGAAAAATGCTATTAAAAGTAGCTTATTATAGTACAGCTAAGCTTTATTTCTCTAGTGACATGGACAATTGCAAAAATGTTGCCTTAACATCGTTTCAAGTTTTTTAAAAATTGTTTTTGCTTGCAATACAGCCTTGGAAGTTATCGCAGGGTTAATTTTTCTTTTCATATAGTTCATATTAAATTTTGATGAACTCTCTATGCACCTCATATTTTATTAGCTCCCGGTTGTTATAGCTAAGTACTTTGGGTCAAATACTTTATAGGATACTTATCCCAAGTAAATAACTTAGCAGGATGCTCATCTCTAGACATATATATTTTTTCTGCTTGGTTATTTAGTGTGACAAATACCCTTTTAAAAGATTGAAAACATTGAATATTTAAGTCTCTGGCAAGGTGATATAAAATTAGTCTGAAACACGGTTTTGCATATTTGATGAAACATTTATCCAGAACCCAGCCAACCAAATAAAAGAATGTTGCATTATTTTGATAATTCTCAAACCAAGATAAAAAAAATAAAAACGAAAAACCTCTCGTTTTTTAAAGGAATTTTTTATTTTTTATTTTATTTTATTTTTTCTTGTTTCAGGACTTTTTTTTTTTGGTCTTTTTGAGACAGGGTCTCGCTATGCAGCTCAGGCTGGCCTTGAGCTCACTTTTGTAGCCCAGGCTGGTCTTGAACTCGCACCAATCCTCCTGCCTCAGCCTCCCAAGTGCTGGAATTACAGGCACAGGCATGCGCCACCATGCCCATCATGTTTCAGAACTTTTGATTGTTTACTTATTTTTATGGCCGGCTCAGCCTGCCCTGAGAGCAGGCCTGGCACAGCATGTGGTGCCAGGGATCGAACCGAGGTCCCTGCAGCCGCCTAAGCTTCCCTAAGCAGGCGCTTTAGACCACTGAGCCATCCTGCCAGGCCCAAACCTCTCATTTTTAATTGAAATAATTTTTTCATCTGAAGCATTATGCTTAAAAATCAGCCAGCAATTCAATAATAAAAGTTGTTTGCAGGTAAATTCTATTTGGCAATAAAATTTAATTGTAGCTGGGCATGGTGGTGCACACCTATAATCCCAGCACTTGGGAGGCTGAGGCAGAAGGATTGGTGTGTGTTTCAGACCAGCCTGAGCTACAAAAGTGAGCTCAAGGCCAGCCTGAACTGCATATCGAGACCCTGCCTCAAAAAGACAAAAAAATTTTTTAAAATTGTGATTTAAGACTATTTTATGTTGCTACAATTGATCAATTAATTATGATTCCTTAATGCATGTGACTTTAAAGAATACTGTTAGCATTTTCATCTTTTTTTCCTTCAGCAATATGGTGCACAAGAAATAAAAGAGATTTTTAAAAAATATTTCCTTTCTTTGACTCTATGTAGAATATTTAATGAGTGATATTATCTGGTGTCTCTGGACACATATGCATATGTGGTGTGTTTTCTTAGAATTTAAAAACTTACAAATAATTCTGTACAAATCTTATCTATAAAATTGAATTTAAAGCTTTAATATAATTCACAATATACATATTTTTGTCTCATTTCATATATCTATGAAATATGACTTTACTGTAGATATATTTAATATAAATATTTAGGAATGACATCATTGTGTTCACATGTTAGCAATGACAATGTCATCCTTGCAGTGAGGCTCCTCATATATTAAGATTTTTCAATACTCACAAGACAGTTTTGGGTGAGGGCATTGTTATTTATTATTTACAGATCTCATTTGCAAGACACTGTCACTAACACTTGATTTGTCTTTAGTTCTGATATCTGGAAAAGAGAGAGACTACGTGAGAGTGTGAGGGAGAGCTTTAGGGCCAAGGCCTAGAAGTGGGACAGGTAATTTGCACTTAAATTTAATTGCTCTAAGTACTTAACTGCAAGAGAGTCTGGGAAATGTAGTCCAGTTTCTTGTCCAAAAGAAATAAAAAGGACAGGTTTGGAGAAGGATTGACTTTAGTTGCTTGTGTGACTGACTCACAGCTTTGAAGATAATTTGCTTTTCTTTATTTGAACTTTTAACCTAAAATAAAAGCAGCAGTATATCCTGTTTATTTTTTTTTTGCAAGCTATTATCTACCTTCCACAAATGGATTTCTGGATTGACTTAAGCAAGGTGAAATTAGAGATCAGCTTAAATAGCTTATGTATTTATTTGAAAATGTATACCAATCAATCTTTTTCCTAGAAATATTGATTTAAAAAGTTAAAGTTACTATGATTGAATATGTATTTGGGGAAAATAGATTTTTTAGAATTTATTTCATTTGGCTTTCGAATACTAATTACTACTCAATTGATTTGAGCCATGTAACAAGAATTAGTCAGTAGTGTACTGCTGCTTTTCATTTTCAAACCTTTGAAGATCAAAGTCGTTGCTTCAGTCTATAACATCTTAAATTAAGCAGAATTATGAACCTATATGAAATGATACAACATGCCCTAATTACTGAAATGTGAAACCAATAGTGTAACTACCCTTTCTTCAAACCACCATAGACAATTATAATTTGATTGTACCAGGGAGATCTCACCATGAATCACATCTTCAGTGACCTTGATAATATAAATCCTTATTTTTAACACATACATTAAGACTACACATAGCCCTTGGAAATTTTTGAAGCCATTTTATTTTCTCCAGGCCCTGGATGCCACCATAATTTATTGACTTCTTCTGTCACATTAAGGAGTGACTGTATATATTAGAAATAGGGAACACACTGAATATCAGGAGATTATGGTCTACTGAAGGAACACACATATATAAGGCCTTCATCATTTTCCTCCATCATTTTCATGGCAGCAGCATGAATTTATAGCAAAGAGAAATCCGAGGGAAGGTGCACTGTCTAGCCTTATCAGTGGAAATAAAAACTGAAATGTGAATATATATGTTGGTGGGAATGACACTTAACTTTACCTGAAAAAAAATTGTGTAAGTGTTAGACATGTGTATAGCCCCTGAACACACTATTTTTACTATAAATTTATCAGTCTAGCAACTACATATGAATTTGGTAAAATTTGACATGCATCATAGAACTATTTTAAAAATTTAAAGAAATAATTCATATGTCAAATTATAATAGGTAATTCTATATTTTTAAAGCTCTGACATGAGTCCCCTCTTTCTCCCTAAACACATATAAGATACACAGAGAATTCACCACAATTTTCAATTCTGTTCATCTTATTGCCAGAAACAGACACAAAGATTAAGAATAGTCTGCTGGTGGAAATAGTGGAAGCCAGAAATAACTTGTTTGTAGGAGTAGCATGATCAGTATTGTTTTTATTTATTTATTTATTTTTTGAATTTTATTTTTTTTTCCTTGTCTCAGAACTTTTGTTTGTTTATTTATTTATTTTTTTATGGTTGGCTCAGCCCACCCTGTGGGCAGGGCTGGTGCAGCATGTGGTGCTGGGATCGAACCGTGGTCCCTGCAGCCGGCCAAGCTTTCCTAAGCAGGTGCTTTAGACCACTGAGCCATCCTGCTGGGCCCAATCTGTATTGTTTTTAGTATTTTTGCTAAGAGTCAGTGAAAATGTAAGGTTACCCAGTCTCCTTTGTCTCTTCCTTGGTGCTTGGCAGCACTAAGCATATTCTAGCCACCATCTCCCAGGCTATTTCTTTTCCTACTTCATTTCAGCAAAACCTATGCTTCCTGTGACCTGAAGCTCGATGTTCATGAAAGACCCAAGTTTTCAGTGTCCCAGAGTGATTCTGCTAGAAGAGACAACAGGAAGGACAGCTGATAGGTGATACTAACCACTAGGGGAACCAGATGAGGCCATGCCTAGTGGCAGATGGACTTCTATGAAGACTTCATGAGCCTCACCTCCTGGAATTTATGCCTATGTAATCCTATCTTCTCAAGAGAGGACTGAAACTAGTAACTTAATTCTGGTCAATATATATGATATATTACACATTGATTATGTTAAAAATCTGTTATTTCCAACTTGCTGGCAGCAGATTTTTTTTCTGCTGCATTCTTGGCTTATGCATTTTGATGAAGGAAGCTGTCATATGAGAAAAGCCTGCAAGGAACTGAGGGTGGCCTCTGGCTAAAAGCCTACAAAATGGAACATTGTCAAAATTTCTGAGCAAGCTTATAGGGGAATGCTCTACTGCTGAGTCTTCAGATGAAGACAGAAACCCTATGGTTGCATGTTAACTGTGGCCTTATGAAATATCAGGAAACAGAGGGCATAGTCAGGCCACGTCCTCATCACTTGATACACGGAAACTGCAGTATAGTAAATTGTACAAGCTGCTACATTTTGATGTGATTTGTTATTCAGCAGTAGATAATGATGTGTGCCTTACTACTTACAGTAGTAACATACTGTGTTTACTTGGGAGTGACTTTCTCAAGGAAGGAAGGAGCTACATCTTTTGATTTCGGTTTATTTATTTATTTATTTATTGATGGTATTTAGTTCAGGATCTGCAGGATTTCACTACATAGATTGGACTTGTAGTGATTCTCCTGTTTTCAGCTTTCCAAGCACTGATATTATAGGCACACACCACCTCTCCTGGTCTCAATCACAGTGTATGCGTCCCCAGGGTGGGCCCTACATGACGGGAATTGAACCCCAGTCTCTGTACCTTCCTGAGCAGGTGCTTCTGTCTGATAAGCTATTTGACCAGCCCTTAGTATAGTTATTGCCTAAGAATAAATGCATATTAGACAAATCTATGAATAAGTAGTGGTATATACAACTACTATTTGTGTACGTAACCTATACCTCCTGAACAATATATTGTGCAGCTGAAAACAAAAGGTGAATACTTGAAATCTGCCTTTACCTGGCAGGCTGTAGAGAGAGGGAGCAGAGAGGTCAGCAATATGATTGTCCTAGAAAGGTAAACAGTTATTGCACAGCTTTTCAGGCCATTATCAAGTTATCATTGCAGTCTGTACTAGATCCACAGAAGTTGTATTCACATCTTTATATCATTACAAATGTTTTTACACATGCTTATTCTTTATCTCTAGTTTTTTATGAGTTGATTTTCTTTTCAGGTCACTATTTTACATTTTAGGAGCACATTAGACAATTATAAATATGTGTTTGTTATTTAATTATACACTAATTATAAAGCTTTATGCTTTTGTTGGTATATCTTTCATCAGAACAAAAAGAATTATATGCATGTACACTTAACTTTTTTATAATTTTATTACTTTTAATAAGAAATCACAATGAGACAGTTTCAAAACATGTTAGTAGGGCAACCACAATAATTAATACAATGCATATTGTTGCTTTCATAGCAGTTGATTAGAGTGCAAGATGCAGATATGGTAACTTTTCTAAACACTATTGGCACAAATATTTCTTCTCATTGAGCTAAGAGAAATTAGTTGTAGGCATAGTCCAATATTCCATAATAGTAGTGGGTTATTAGTAGAACTGGCAATGTCTGAAGCTGTTGACTAGAGCCTTTTACAATTCAGGAAAGGCATAGCACAGCTAAGTGGATATTAAGAACTTAAGGATTAGGCCGGGCGTGGTGGCTCATGCCTGTAATCCCAGCACTTGGGAGGCTGAGGCAGGAGGATTGGTGCGAGTTCGAGACCAGCCTGGGCTACAAAAGTGAGCGCAGGACCAGCCTCAACTGCATAGTGAGACCCTGTCTCAAAAAGACAAAAAAAAAAAAAAAAAGAACTTAAGGATTAAACAATGAGGAGACAGTAAACAGAAAAGTTAGGAAACATGGCAGAGGCAAAACCATGCACTTATATACACAGGATGAATTAGACAATGGTCCTAAGAATGTCCAACAGGTTTTTGACAGTGAAAATAGCAATGTATAATACTAAAACTATGATTGAAATGCCTGTCATTCTGGTCTTATAGATGTATGCTGCTTCTAACTTCAATTATTGCTATACTCTCAAGTAAACGTTTGTTTTAAAACAAAACAAAACAAAACAAACTAATAAAAGAGAATAAGAAACAAGGAAAAATGCCATAGAATTGGCCTACGATAATTTTGTATATGGTTAGATTTCTAAATTGTTGTGTGAAGATGTGCAACTTCTTTTTTTATCACATCACATTATATAAAGATTTATTAGAATATCAATGGTTGATGGAAAATACCAGTTTCACATTAAGTCAAAGACGTTTGATACTCAGAAAGACAGTGATGTTAAGCTCAAGTATCTATGTTACAGAGTAGTAGTATCTCTTCTGGAGAGTTCATAACCTAAGTTTGCAGACCAAAACATTAGAGGAACTAAAAGGGCTATAAAGATAGCCAGTATTTTGGCTCTAGCCCCTTCAAGATCAGTGAGGACTCAGGACATAAGAGAATAGTACTGTAACACCCTGTAACTCAATGGTGTCCCAAATTTTCTATTCAAGGAGATTATTGGACCACAAAGAAAGAGGATCGACGATATATAGTGTGCCTAAGGAGAGTCACCTAGTGAGAAAACATTTTGGGAGGCTTTCATAGAGTGCAAACGGATCAAGCAATGGCCATGACTCATCCCAATGGCTGACACTGACAAAAGTTCTACAAAATGCTGTACATGTTTCAAGGTAAATCCTGAGGGGATTTGACTGACCTCAATGGATACAAAAGTTACTTGTTTTATTATATAGGTCTTGCTTCAACTTGGCCTTAACCATCCAGCAGAAAAGTTTAACCATGGGTCTTAGAATGTACATTTAATTTGCAAGTGTAAAAACTGAGGACTATGCTTGCATTACTTTTTGCTTTTTATTAAGCAATTAAATTCCATAGTGCTCCCTGCTGAGTTTAACAAAGTACCCAAATTGATTATAATGAATAATAATGATAAAAATCAACAGCAAAGCTTAAGGGTTTGTCAGACGATACAACCTCTTCATATTTTGAAATAAAAATGTTGAAGAGCGAAACAAATTCAAGTGGACGTTCTTGCCTTCAGCACAATGAATATGAATTAGAAAAATGTGGAGGATGAGTAATGACACTGGCTCTTTCTGTGTGAGATTAATGTTTATTTGCCAATAAACCACTTCATTGTAAAACATATGTTGCAATGAACTTAGAGATTCTGATTTTTCATGAAAGCTCTTGATATATAGGCTCTGGAAGATTCTTTTTTTTTTTTTTTTAATTTTTTTTTTTTAATTTTATTTATTTCTTGTTTCAGAACCTTTGTTTGTTTATTCATTCATTTTTATGGCCGGCTCAGCCCGCCCTGAGGGCAGGGCTGGCGCAGCATGTGGTGCCCGGGGATCGAACCACGGTCCCTGAAGCCGCCCAAGCTTTCCCAAGCAGGCGCTTTACACCACTGAGCCATTCCACCGGGCCCTCTGGAAGATTCTTTGGACTTCTGTATTTCAGCAACATTCTTTGGTTATTTAGAAATATGTGACAAACAAAATAAAGAAAAATAAATAGGTAGAATGTAAAAGAAAAAAATTCAATAATTATTGTCAATAAGGAAATTTAAATATTTCATAGTGAAGTTGTGATCTAGAATGGTCAATACTTTCATAAAGATTTAAAAAACATAATTTCAGTGTATTGCCTATAATCTATTCACCTAATGCAGGTTTTCATTTGGAAGAGAGTGGTTTCTGTACATGCATGGTAGTAGAATAATAATTCAGCCAGAGTAATTTATTACACATAATGATTATTAACCATACATGAGTATAACAGAGAACAGGCTTGTATTGCTCTCTATATTACAGATTTAACTTTGATATGACAAGCTTTGAAGAAAAAGAGGCTTGCCAAATATTTTTCTCACTGAATTTAAACATTTTAAATTGTAATATTTAATGCAATGAAAATTGCACAATAGTACAAATCTTCATTATTCATTTAGACAGAATTTGTAGAGCACTATAATACATCCCTTGAAAAGATAATTATTTGAAGTAAATTAGTGCAGATTTTGTCTCTAAAATGGGAACAGTCTCAGAATTTAACTTGAGTGATTGAAGTATTATGAGATAATTTATTTTAAACAAAATGATACTTATGAAATACCTAAAACAAAGCCAGCATGGACTTGCTTAACTTTGGGTTCTACTCTATGGCAAAGGATTTTATTTTCAAGTGGAAATATACATTTTAACGTATTTAATACTAGTAGAAAATATCAGATCATATCTTATAAGTAGACTGTAACTCAAAGATACAGTATAAATCTTAAAATAAGAATTAAAATTAAACAATATTCAAAAATTAATTAAATATGAATTACCTAAATATGAAATTAAATATTTCAAAACAATATTCCAAAATTAAAATTAAGTCATAAGTCCAACCTAGAAGCCAGAATGTGAATCATATGTACAAATCCGTGATCAATTCAGGGTACTCACATGGTATTTAAATAGGTTAATATATATAAAAATATCAACTAAGAAAAACTTTTCATGATAGTAAAGAATTACTAAGAATTAAACATAGCATAGACACTGCAATGGCAAATTTTTTCTTTTTTTGTCTTTTTGAGACAGGGTCTCGCTATGCAGTTGAGGCTGGCCTTGAGCTCACTTTTGTAGCCCAGGCTGGTCTCGAACTCGCACCGATCCTCCTGCCTCAGCCTCCCGAGTGCTAGGATTACAGGTGTGCGCCACCACGCCCGGTAGGAATGGCAAATTTATGAACTGCATTTCTAACAATTTGGGGATAGCATATCATACAAATTCTAGTATGTGCCAGACATGGGTGACCAGGTGTCTCTTATAGGACTGAGCTACTGCCATTTCCTTAGTATCCACCCTGTAGATCTGGAAACAATCATGACTCATAGGATACAGGAGAAGCCCATTTGTAGAATATGCTCTTAGAAATATTATGCTGGAGCTAGATTAATGAGATGAGCTTTAGGAGGCTTAGATTCAATAGCCTCCAACATCACAAGCTTCACTGGTGGCCCACTACAATTGCAGAACATTTGACTGTGTATGTATCTACTTCCTCTTAGTCCAAAGAGAAATATATTCTTTTCCTTTTTGTTTTTTTTCTTTTTTTTTTCTAAGCAACATCAATAGGGAGGTGGGTCATGCCCACACACTGTACTCTGTAGAACAATTGTGAGGACAATATGCAATATGTCAACTTTCAAAGAAAAGAAAGGGGAAAAGAAAAAAAAAGTAATGTTGATTTAGAAGGGTAAATGTTTAATTGTTTGATCAATCTTATATACCTATATGTATTAATCTAAACTGATCTGATGATGAAAATATGTAATATAACCATTGTTAAATTTAAA
>PVJA010033006.1:0-23573 GCA_004027025.1 Myocastor coypus
TTTTTTTTTTTTTTTTTTTTTTTTTTTTTTTTTTTTTTTTTTTTTTTTTTTTTTTTTTTTGTGGTGGGACCAGGGTTCGAACTCACGACCTTGCACTTGCCCAGCAGGCACTTGTGCCTCGGAGCTATCTCCCCAGCCCCAACAATATGTTTTTAATGAAGTATTCATGATGCTCTTTGTGTATAACACACTGGAAAAATGGTATTTTATAATAAACAAAGAACTCTACTCACTGTTTAATATTCTCAGTGAAATGATATTAATTATTCTAGTGTCCTTAATGTAGCCTCTTGCTACCAAGGGTTGCCTCCCACAGATAGTTTGGTAATAAACTAGGGACAGAAGTCATAAAGGAGAAAGAAGTATTGTCTAAGTAGATTAACACTATATGGTGAAAATTAAAAAAAAAATGTAAGTTAAATTTGTCATTCATTACCAAGTAATGCAGGTGCAATAATAGCTTTAGTAAAAACACTTTGGTCAACATTTAAACATTCCTCATTTATTTTATGTACTATTACGTAGTGTTGGACTGAAAAAAAAAAAAATAGATCCTCTTTTATCCCAGAGGGCACACTTTAGAGTCTCCTCTGGAAGGACCCTCCATCCCCCACTTCCCCACATACTTCCTCAGGCTAATTCCTAACCTGTCACAGTAACATCTATTTCCTGCCATCCGTTTAGTTTCTGTAGATTCATTCCACCTGCCGGCGTTGGATTAGTTTTTCACATTTTGTCCACTTTAATTTACTCGATTTTGAAAACTGGAACGTACACTTGTTTATGAATGTTAGTAAAATTCCACTCTAGAAGAGAAAAACAAAGAGGCAGCAACTGATTGCACTGTGCTCCTTGGCTCTCATTTGCTTGCACTGTCTAATTTCTGAATGACACATCCTCTGTACTCTTATCAGCATCTCCTTTTGATCATAGGAGACTGGCTAACAAATGTGATACCATTAATTAGCTAATTAACATTAGAAGAGAAAGAAGCCATTCAACAACTTCAGAATCTACTGTGGGGCCAACGCAAAACATTGTTCCCACTGTGCCCATCCTTCTGCCCAGCCGGTGGGTGTCCTTTTCTAAGAAAAAAGGCTAAATGTAATTCATTAAAAAGGTTTTACATGATGTTCAATAGTTGCTTCACTATTAAATCTTTTCATCCAGTTTTCACAGTAATAGAATTCCCCCATCTAATATTACATTTTTAATTGAACAATGGGCTTCATAGATCAGAAACATCATTGCCTCATTATTTACATGTAATTTTCAATCATTTTAGCTTTAATGCACGGTGCATCAGTCATTGAATCACAGACTTATTTACTATGAGAACAGCGCAGTGGCATGTAGCCAATTGTCTCATGCTAGAAATCTTGCTTTTATAATAACTATTGTGAATATTCTATCATCTTGTTTTGAAATCATGTTAGAAATCTTATAAACTCAGTCCACATAGCTAAAGAATTTAGCTAGAACTACAACTCAATATTTAAATCAAATGCCATTCCAAAATCAGTCGTTAGGAAATAATTTCAGAAACCTTTCTCTTTTTTTCTGGGCTAACTTCTGCATAGGTGGCTGCTTATATGTTGTGTGTACCTCTCTTTTTGACTTCTCATACAAAAAGTACATAGTTAAAACAATGTAGTTTTCAAAAAAGAAATTATCATATGGAAAACTCAGAACTCACCATATTAAAGATGGAAAGGGCCTGTCAGATCATCTAATCAACATCCTCAATACTTTTTTTCTTCTCTTCTTCTTCAGATTACCATATTGCATGCTTGACCAGTCTAGCTCTCAAGCAATTCCAGTAATGGTATGGTACGTGGCTCTATGGAGTGTTTTCATAGAGGTTCCTAAGCTTTTAACTACAAAATATTTTCAGAGAAGACAGTTTAATTCTACTTTCACTTCTGAAAAAATTTACCTGTGTTTCAACTAGTATTTTAGCTTAATCTGCATGCCCTCTTGCATTTTACCTTTTTTTTGTTGTTGTTGTAGTGGCTATTGCTCCATAGCAACCTTGGATCTCTGTTTAGTATTTAGGTAAACATACATGATAACCAATTCCACCGCCAGAAATCTACTATTCAAATATTTATTTATTTATCTATTTACTTATTATTTTAAATGTATTTTGTACAGAGTCTCACTACACAGCTCGGACTCCTCCTCTTTTCAGCCTCCTGAGCGCTGGGATTGTTGGCATACACTACCATGCCAGGTCTCAGGCCAGCTCAGCATCCAGGGGTGGGACTGAGGAGAGCTCCACTATTTCAATATTTAAGGCATTAAAAGTCATATGGATTTTGGTGAAAATTTTAAGAAGATTAATTAAATAAAAAGAATTACTCTGGACTGAGTAAGTGAAAATTTTATTTAATTGCCAATGTTTTGACACAATCATAGCCTAGTGCACAAATATTGACTTTGTTTAAAAATGAAGCAAGCTATGGGGCCAGGGAGATGGCTCAGGGGCACAAGTGCCTGCCTGGCAAGTACAAGTTGTGAGTTCAATCCCTGGTTCCACAAAAAAAAAAAAAAAAAAAAAATTGAAGCAAGCTAAAATATCACATACATCTCAGAAATGATGCCCTAGGCCAAACCCTGTACACAACAAAATTTCTGGAGTCAAGGTCAACTTCAGAGTTATTTATAGAAGAACTTAAAGGTTTGCTGTACTGGCAGTAGGATGTTCTGGTCACCTTCATTCCTTCCACATATATATTGAGAAAATAAAATGTGTTATACTGAAAGAAAGTGAGAAAATGAAAGATATTCTATATATGCTTTAAGAACTAAAACAGCAAGCAATTCAACCAGGAAAAGATGGCTTACTTGAAATTAGAAGGAAGATTTCATATTGCTCTTATATTTCTCTCTTATTGTATTGATTTAACTGCTAATTTTGAACAAAATAGTTATATATTTGTATCACTTAGGATGTTCTCATCAGCTTAAAAATCAATGGGTTTGAATTAGTAAAATCTATTTTATCCTGTCATCCTATCTTAGCCTAGCCTATGCTACCCTACCCTATCCTACCCTATCCTACCTACCTTATCCTATTCTATTCTACCTATCCTATTCTATCCTATCCTATCCTATCCTATCCTATCCTATCCTATCCTATCCTATCCTATCCTATCCTATCCTATCCTATCCTATCCTATCCTATCCTATCCTATCCTATCCTATCCTGTCCTATCCTATTCTACCTTACCCTATGCTACCATATCCTACCTATCCTACCCTACCCTACCCTATGATATCCTTCCCTACCACATCCCATCTTATCCCACCCTAACTTATCCTACTATCCTATTCTAACATATCCTATTCCATTTAGATCTAAAATATCCCCACAGATTTTTTTGTGTGTGTGAGTGTGTAGTAAGATTGCACTGTGGTGAGAGACATAGCTGTTTGTGCTCCCAGGAGGTAGATTTGTGCCTGAAATGGTGGATTACTGGGTTTTGATAAAAAAAAGGTGGATCTATCCACACATTCCATTTTTCTCTTTCTCTTTCCATGCTACCTTACCATGAGCAGCTTTCCTTCTCCAGACTGTCAAGCCCTTGCTGCCTTTGGAAAAGCCTACTAAGAAATGAATGCTGAGTCAACATACTTTCTCATTCTTAAAGTTGTGGATTTGCAGTATTTTGTACCAGCAATGAGAAATGACTAAGATATCGTCACCATTGCACCTCTAAAGTTGTGTTTCTTTCTCTGTGTTATTCTCCCACCTGTTTGGGGATGGCAGTCATTGTGACTCACAATGATTCTGCATGTTCTTGCTAGTATAACAAAGGCAAATGTCCACCTTTTTCCTGAGATATTACTCATATACGTGCTTGAAGAGACTCAACCTGATGAAAGATGGAAGGCTGCTTCTCTCTGAGTCAAGGACAGGTGTGTTACTACTCCCTACAGAAGAGCAGGTCCCAGACTGTTTGAACTCTCTTGGGAAGCAAACTCCCATTTGCATGGCCATGGTCTAGGTCCTGCCTGTGACCTTTGGGGGTTGAAGGGAATGACCCAAGCATAATGTGCATAGCACATCTCATGCCATGGGTAGTAAATACTTTGTCTGTGACCCTGGAGTCCCATTCTCCTGGCACTCCTGAGACAAACAGGCGAATCTTTCTCTGATAGCACTTTTCTTAAAATGCATTTAGTGCAGTGTCTACAGGATCTCACTACTTAGATTGAACTTGTAGTGATTCCCCTGTTTTCAGCCCATGCCAAGTCTCAATAGCCATCTCAGCATACCCTGGGGGTGGGGACAGCATGCCATTTTAGGGATCGAACCCTGGCCACTACACTCAGCATAAACAGATGCCTCAGTCTGCTGAGCTATGTGGACAGCCCTTGGATAGCTTTCATACTTAATGTGGGATGGTGAGGGAGACACAGCTTTCTTGAGAGAAGAGACGAGGCTACTGCGGGCTTCTTTTGGGAGTTAAGGACAATACTCTAGAATTTGGTAACAAATGCACTGCCTGGGCATGCTGTGGAGGAACAGGATGAAGAATTTACTGCTATTCTCCCTATTCACGATCCTGAGTGGAGAGAAGTAGGTTTGAAACAATCATGATGGTGACATTAGTTATCTATGGGTTCAGTACCAATATCTTCCTATCCTCATGAACCATGAGACCATGTATTATGGACTGTTTAGTGGATTGGGCTGAAATACCTAGATCTTCAGAAAACATGATGCTACATCCTGGGAGCATAAAGAAAGGAACTTTTTCTCTGGACCCTAATGAAACATGGGATGAGAGTTGTAGGAACAGCTAACGAAGCCAGACTCTGATGTGAAGAAAAGGGAGATGATGTCCTCGAGTTCCTCCTTGGTCCCAAGAGGCTGCCTCTGCTTGGTGCAGTCCAAGTGCCAGCCCAGGGACAATGTAACCCTTTGCAAATGTAGCAGTGTCCAGTATTTTCTGGGTGGCTCCAAGTTCTCTATTCACATGGTTTTGAGAACATCAGAGCATAATCACTGATGTTTGGACATGGATTATGTAGGAGGTAAAAGGAAGCATATCCTGTGGCATCTTCCACAGTAAGATATAACCCCTACCACATCATGAGAAGAAAAACTCAAATTGGGGAGTTTCTGTGAAATAACTAATTAGCAGTTACAAGAGATGTCCAGGATATGAAAGGCAGGAATATAATCGGCTGTCCCTTGTGAAGACACTCAGGAGCAAGACCCAGACTATATTATGGGCACCCAAACTCCATCATAGACGCGAAGAGATTATAAGAGTAATGGTGAAACAGTTAAATGTGTTTGGCCTGGGTGGATTGCTCTGTGATTTAACTGCCTGCCTGCCAAGCACAAGGATACAGCTTTGATCCCCAGTATGGCATGCTGTGCCACCCCTGCCCCATGCTGGCCACCAAAACAAGGCATGATGTCTCACACTTTTAATCTCAACACTAGAGAAGCAGAGAAGGGTGGTTTACCATGACTCTGAGCTGGGTAATATGACCCTGTACTAAGTGAGCAAATAAACAAAAATAAGCAAATTAAATAATTTTAAAGAATAAAATGTATTTTATTTTAGTCAATAGTAAAATACAGAAATTAGTATCTTATTTTGATAAATATTCTGCAAATATAAAACTTTTTCATTTAAAAGGTAATTTGAGAGAAAAGTATATGGAACTTGCTTTTCTCTTTATGACAATCTAACATACAAAAATAACATCTGAGGAGATGCATTAAAAATTCACCACTGAATTAGAAATTTTTAAATGAAGTTATACGAATAAAGCAAAATTTAGATGGAGTAGAACTGGATAAGCAGCAGGTTAGTTCTACTGACCTGAAAAGAAGCTACGAAGAATAAGGAGAATATAGCAGCAAGTAGTTAGAGCCCAGAGTAGTGGGAGAAAGGAGAAAAGACAGAGGTACATGGGAAATGGTCTGTAGTCTCACATCAAGGAAAGTAGCATATGGATTGGAAGCAATATTTGAAGAGTTAAAATCAAGATCACCCAATGCTCCGTGATCTCACTCAGAGAAGAAGCTGAATATCATGGTGCCGGTGGTTAGAGAGAGAACAGGAGGGGTGGGGGCAGACAGTGGGCACCGAGGTCCTGGGGGACAGGAGCAGCAGCTGCTACCGTGCTGTCGAATGGTGCACACTGAAAAGAAACTGCAGAGTTTAAGAAGCTTGAAAATCATCTTTGAAAGATTTCTCCACAAAGACATGAGAAATTCTTGGGGAGGTAAATAAGGATTAGCCTGATTTAAACATTATATGATACATGTAAATGCGTTGGAATATCACATGATTCATAGCAAATATGCATTTATTTGGGTCAAGTAAATATGTAAATATTAAGGTGGGTACTACCAATATAAACTTGTGCCCATATATCTGTGCTGAATATATAGCTGCAAAATACTTTAATTTTAGTGCACATCTGCACAAGGTATAAATCCAACAGCAGTCAAGTAGTATGAATCCTTTGTGAGTGAAATTGCTGAAAGACAAGGATGAAGAAACTTTGGGAGCAAATTGTTAGGAAAACTGATATTGTAGAAACGTCAATAGAAATACATATAGTAAATTATCTGACCAAGAGAAAAAAAGTAGCATATAAACAACTTCTGAACATTAGATAACTTACAAAATTTACCTGGTAATATTTTATTTCTTAATGAAATTGCATCTAAAAATGAAAAGTGATAGATCTATTTGTATCCTTGTGTCAGTTTATTACAAATTGGCATTTCTATTATAGTTCATATTTGTGTATCATTCATTAATATTCTATAATGAATTTCTCATAATAATCACATAATCAAAGTTTTTTGCTTTATTTTTGTTGTACTGGGGACTGAACTCAGGGCCAGACAAGTGCTTATTCAACTGAGCTATCTCCCCAGCCCTAAATTTTAAACATAGTAGCAGTAGGGCTGGCATTTTTACAGGTAACACGAACCTCTTCCCTGAGAGATGTATAAAGGTTACAAAAGTTTTTTTTTTTTTTTTTTTTTTTTTTTTTTTTTTTTTTTTTTTTTTTTTTTTTTTTTTTTTTTTTTTTTCTTCAGAGGAAGGAAATAATATGGAACCGCTGAGGATTGTGGGATAAGCAAGGTTGTGTACCCCGTGTCTGTACTCTACTGAGCCCCAAATCCTTGAGCTCCCACAAACCTACTCACATGCACTAGCTATTCCCAAATCTCACATGTATGAATGCATTTGTCTTTATCAAGGAGGAACTGGAAGCTGTGTATGTTGAGGCAGATACTCACATGATGCTTCTGAGCAGCACTCAAAGATTTCCTGAAAATTTGCATAGAAATTTCCCTAGTCTTAAAATAGCACTAGAAAGGAATGTAACAACTTGGGCATTTCCCCTTTCCTGCTCATATGCATTTCTTTGAAAACTGAAAATGAACATGATTCTTTTGTTTCATAATCATATTTTATTCAGTAATGTAGAATGTGTGTGTGATTTTTACCACCTGTTCAAACTTTTTAACCAGATTCAACCTGCTTATATACTTGCCTTCATTGAAAGAAAGTACAAGAACTTTAAACAATTTATTCCTTTGCTATAATTCTAGCACCACTTGGTAAAATGTAAGTGCACCTATTATGTTTTCCAAGCTCTAAAATGCCCTAATAAAAATTAGACTTGAATCAATTTCAATATTACGAGTATGTTTGTGGGTTCCTTACTTTGTTCCAGGTGCTTACATTTCTGTGATTCATGATTGAAAAGACAGTGAGGAAACTGAGACAAGAAAGAAATAAAATGAATGTAAGCTGAAACCAGGGAAAAGCTTACACAGAAAGTGCTAGGTGTAGGCTTGTAGGTGTGGGCTGAAAACTTGGCTGTATGCTACGCTTAGACTAAAGCCAAAAGGAAACATAGTGAGTCATTGTGTTCAATAAGAGAAAAACAAATAGCACGCTATTGATGATAGCGCCCATTCATGTTAAGAACCTTTCTTAGTGACCTATCTTAGTAAAGAGAGTAGGGAACCTGCAGATACAAATCTAGATTTGTAAAAGTATTCACAAAATGTATATGTTCAAGCAAAATGTATTGTAAAACAATATAACTAACATAGAAAATGGCAGGACAGTTTGTCAAAAATTTAAACATGACTTACCATAGAAGTGAGCAACTGTGCTTCTGGAATTGTGGCATGCCCACGTGAAATTAAAACAGGGACCCATAAGAACATTTGTACCTGACACGAAAGATTGCTTCTTTCACAGTAGTCAAAACGGTGGAGCAGCCTGCATGTCCATCAATAGATATATAAGGAAAATATGCTAAACGAGTCAATAGTAAATTTCCCATCCATAGAAAGGGGAGATAATCTAGACACTTCCCATTCCAAAGATGTGAAAATTAAATACTTGATGTTAAGTGAAATAATCCTATCACCAAGGGGCAAGTACTGTGGAAGGTGGAGAGTTCTGCAATCAGAGTAGTGGAAAGTTACTTTTCAACAGGTGTTGAAATTCTGTTGGAGAAGATTAGAAGAAAAGTTTTGGATATGTCTAATGTTGATAACTGTACATCAATTTCAAGGTCTTTTGTATCACCGAACTGGAGTTTAAAATCATTAAAATAGAGAATGGACATGGTGGCCAGGGCCTATAATCCCAGCACTTGGGAGGCAGTAAACAGGTGAATCACTACGAGTCCAATCTAGCAGTGAGACCCTGAACACCTGTATACCCTTCCCTAAAAAAATAAATAAGTAAATAAAATCGATAAAATGGGAACTTCTGCATGATGTATATTTAACCATATTAACAACATTAGTTTTTAAGAACATTTCTTAAAACATCCCCAGATTTAAAGGGGAAATCCAGTGCTTAACATGCCATTCCTTTGCAGGGACTTTGCAAACGTTATAAAATGATCACTCTGTGTAGCTTTTTTTTTTTTTTTTTTTTCCTGGCAGAATCAGGGTTGAAACTCATGACCTTGCACTTGTCAGGCAGGCACTTGTGCCGTGGAGCTCTTTCCCCGGCCTATCAGATGATCTTTTTTAACAAAGGATACAATATAAAGATGTTAGAGTCATGGTTTTTGAAAGTGCCCATTAATGTGGATATGCAGGTTGTGTGCTGGTAGCCATGATAGAGCACGTGTGGTCATTTCTGGTTCTATTGTGCATATACACTATATCATTTATCCATTTATCTATTGATAGGCATAAAGCTCATCTCCAAAATTTAATTAGTGTACATGGGACAGGCACAATGAGGAAGGGAAAAAGTGAGCTAGAGAAAAGGAGGGAAACAAAGATGATTAAATATGATATGCATATGTACCAGTTCTTCAAGATGAATGAAATTTCTATGCCAAGTAAACATGTATCAATGAAATGCACAAAAATTTTCATTACCTTAAATACATGGACATGTCATCAAAATGGTGATAACAGCTATCAATGATCTCAGTAACATTATCTTATAAGTAACAAAGAATTCTTGCCATATAATGGCTCATGTTCCCTAGACAAAAAAAGGCGGGGGCACGTTCCCATAGAATGATCTGCACTATTCATTGGTCAGTTTACACAAATGTGCTTTCTAAATTTCATCTGTTGGCAGAGTTTCCGAGTTTTAAGGCAAATCATTCCCTACCACATAGGAGAAAATCAAAGCTCTGTGGATTGGCATGATGCTTCACCTGACTCTTTGCTCAGGCTGTTAGAATTCAGGTTTCCTGGTCCATTGTACGATTGAATGCAGCCCTAGAATGAGGGAAGCAGAAATTTTATGTCAAATTACTCTTATTATTTGCCATTTGATTCTTTAACTCCAGGTGAATTTTATATATGTATTTGTCATGGGACTATTAGGAGCATCTCCTAACCCACCGGTGTGGTATACAATGTGTCTTGCATAAACACCAGTTAAAGCGAGTTAGTTAAAGCGAGTTCCAGTTCTCCAGCTGTAAGTCCCACGCACTTTTTAATTCCTGCTGTAACATCCAAGTACCTTAGAGTAGCTCTGGCCCAGTGGCTGGAAGTGCTCTTAAGCATTCCCTTTATTCTGGGTTTATGGAAGCATATAACATGAGAAGAAAGGAATGTAGTGCTGCAAGGATAGGGGCCAGAAAATGTGTTCTGGACTGCAGAATGCATTCCATATTTTCAGACAGTGCTTGTTAAGGTGGTGAACTCTAGAAACTACCACTTTCGTAAAGTGTTTCCCTCAGTGAGAAGCCTTCCATTAACAAATGCCTTTTCTCTGAGGCTCAGCTGCTGTGTGACTTCCATACATAGGTGTGGTGTTTCTTTTGTGCAATTTAATACTGAGAGGTGGAATGAGTTCTGTGCCTCCCATCTTAAATGACAGTGAAGTCTCACATAAACACCAAGCCTGATTAGTCACAGTGTCCAATAAGCTATGTCAATATTTTTGTTTGTGTGAAGGACCTCCCTTTATGGGTGCATCAAATTATGTGGGAGGGACACTCCCATACTTTCCACAACTTTGGTCATAATTATTGCTTTAGTTGTAGTAAGCAGAGTTGACTCTTAGATTCTCATGTTTTATTGAAACATGTAAGCCAATTAATTAATTATTATAATGCATTTTATTACAACTGAATAATATGTTCTTTTGTTCATGACATGCATTGCTGTAATCTCCTGTCCATCACCAATAAAATGTTCAAATTGGAGTCATACATTTGTGAAAGTTAGCAGAGGTAACATCTTCTAGAAGTTTCTTTCTCCTCGCTATCAGGTAATACTAGTTCTAGGTAGCTGCTGTCCCTGTTTGTGTTCTTAAATGGTTTGGCATTTTCCAGTCAGAACATATAATTCTTAGAATTCCCAGATGTACGCTGATGTCCACAGTTTCTGTCTGGATTATGAACACTCTAAAAGGAGGTCATGTTCAGGTCCTTTTGTGAGTTACCAAGTTTAATGTAATCATTGTTTTTGAGTGAGGAGATATGATACATTTATTTTCTCTCATTTCCCTTCCTAAGACTAGACTGTGGTGAGGTGCAACAAAATAGTCTTTGTGACATCGATCTTCATTGGTACAAGGAGCCAAGCATGCAGAGGAATACGCTCTGTCAGAAAAGTAGGCATCGCTGAATAGGTTTGGCCCCTTCTGAACCATCAATGTTTACATATGCTGGATGATATAGGTGCACTGTCTGATATGTATTATACATATGATGCATATTATATATCATATATATGATACACATGTGATGTGGATTATACATATGATATATATATGGTATGTCTTACAAATATGATATATTTATGCTGTGTATTATATATATGATATATTATATGTACATCTCCTCATCTCTGTGCCCTCATGTTAATTCACTACATTGTGTGAATACTGATTTGTTCTTCCCCTTCACAACTCTTTATCCTTCTGTTCCCCCTCCTGTCTTACATGATCTCTCCCAAATTAGGAGATCAATTTTTTTCTCATTTGTCCTCCTATCATGAGTTGCAGTCATGAATCTTGCTATCTTTTAGCCACTGGACGTAGTGGCAAATAATGTCCTGCTGACTGACTCACTATAACTCATTACTTCCCAATCTAGCGAGTTGGAACATTATCTACCACCACCACTTGCACCCCTTGTTTCACCAGTGTGGAGCTCACATGAATGTGTGAGTGTCCAAACCTTCTTGAAGCAGACAATTTTGTATTTCAAGCCAATTTCTCCAGGTCTTTGTAAAAGGAAATAATATTAACTACTGCTGGAATGAGAAAGAAGTTTCAGTATACAGGAAGAAGTGCAATAAAATCCATTATTCTCACACCACTAGTAAGTAGTGATGAACAAAGATCTGACGCTCCCTTCCAGCTTCTCCTCCTCTTCCTCCACATCTTGCAAGTTGACAGGAGGCTTACATAATGGTTGTCTAAGCCCTGTGTCTCAGAGGGCTGGTCCTCAAACAGCCACAACATTCCTTTATCCTTCCTCAGGACTTCACAGGTAGGTGGAAATACTATACAATGGGACTAAGTTTTTCCTCAATCTATTGGACAAGGGCAGAGAATTAAAGGTCAGAATTGAGGGCAGTCAGGAGAGACTCTTAAACCTTTCAGCTGAGCCTGGGAGACATTGCTTGTTCTGATTCAGAGTGAAAAACAATGAACCTACCTGGCTGTCTTGTTCTGTGTCTTATAGCTGTCCAAGAAGAGCATGCTTTGATGTCAGCTATGCTCTTGTTCTCATGTTGTTAGCACTGGTAAGTGATCATTGTACTTTATGTAGGAAAACAGATCTTTGTGGCCAGTGTCGGTAAGGACACTCCTTATTAACTCTGTGCATGGACATGCAAGTTACTTTTGAGCCAACGACAACTAAACACTATTGTGTCTCCATGATTTCTTCTCACATCCTTAAAGCAAAACACATCTGATGTCATTTGTTGCGCAAAGCCACATCTCTTTATATACTAGCCCGCACCTTCTCAAAGTTCATCACAATGGCAACCACCCCTGGTGTTTCTCAGGGAGCAGTAGAAATACAGATCTTCCCTTTACACCTTGAGATGCACCACCCAGCAGCAAACCTCTCTGACTCCTCTCGTTACACTGTAGTATCTGTTAATACCCGACAAGTCATTGTTTTTACCATCAGTGCTGTTCATAGAAACAATGAACTACTTTTTGCTAGTCTATAATTTCTGTTGTTCTTAATTTTAACAACAGAATTTACATATGGCATTATTTACTATATAATTGGAGAGCCACAAGGTAGCCTCCCAAAGTCAAATAACTAAGAGTTTTTTATTCTTTTCCAACATCTTTATGTACATAGTCCTGGATTAACCTTAATTTGGTTATACTACCAACCATGTAGATCTCTTGAACATATCCAATTTTATTTCAGGCTCACTTTTTTTTTTTATTTTCACTATAATTTGATTTGAAAAAATAACTAGAAATGCTAGTAAACTGCTTTACAATTAAGCCACAGCTCCAAGGATAAGAGCCATTCACAGATCACTATTCTCCAGCAAAGACTATCATACCTCAAGCAACCAGAGTTCATTCATGCCAACAGAAGTTATTGGAATATGAGGTCCAAGGCCCACATGAAGGGGTTTGTTGAGGTGTTCTTTTAAGGTGCTCTGTGCCATAGCCATGTTCTGTCCCCTAAATTTATGTTGTTCCAACTGGCCAGTAATCTGTAAAGTAACCCTGACTCCCTAACTTCTGCCACATGATACAGAATTTTAGCCCAAGATCACTGGGCTTATGCAACCAGCATATTGTGGCCAGCCAGAGCAATTGACATCTGATGGGAATAAAGAATAATTCCAAGGGGCTGGGGAGATAGCTCCCTGGCACAAGTGCCTGCTTGGCAAGTGCAAAGTCATGAGTTTGAACCCCAATCCTGAAAAAAACAACACAACACAAAACAAAACAAAAACAAATAGCACTAATAATAACAATTGTACACCAATAAAACACTTTTGGTGTGTTCTGGGATTTTTGCAGAGATGACCTTCATGCTAGCAAAAGGTGTTAGAGGTTGGAAGAAAGGAACCTGCACGGGTGTAGGTGACACCACCCAAAGAGCTTGTAAACTGGATGAGATACAAGGACAGAGTGAGGAACTGGGAGTGCATTGAAAAAGTTCCAGTCTGCTGGAGTGGGACCATTGTGAGCTGCTGCCATTGCCTGTGGACCTCAGACTCTAGTTCCTTTAGCTCGTCAGTGAAGCCTTGGGCCACGGGATACCCCAGCACTTATAGGCCTTCAATCTCCAACCTGTGCTGCATCCTCTGATCCCTCTCGTTCTGTGGTCTCTAGCTTCCTGGACCAAGCAGCTTCACTACCCTGATAGCATCTGCATGGCCTCTAAGGACTCTGGCACATTTCACTCTGTAATCCAGCATAATAACTCTCCCTCCCCAAACAGATATATGGATGTGCTTGAATGTATGTATATGCATGGGTATATTTATATGTATTTGTCCTCTTGCTTCTATTCCTCTGGAGAAACTACATTCCCCTAACCACTACACTGGGCTGCCCCAGTTGCTCAGAGGACTCAGCCTCTACACCTTCAAGCATTGCCTTCTAGTGGTACTAGCTGTGCCGCTCACATTTGTGTACTAAGCCCTGCTATAAAAATGTGACTTACAATGCTATGATTTTATGTGAATTGCATTTAATATATAATTTCCAGGAATCAGAATTGTAGTCAGAAATTAAAATATTTTACACATGTACAGAAAGTCTGTCTCTTATGGCTTGAAACAGGTATCCCCGAAATCCATTTTCTCAAACCCTAACTTTTCGTGCCAGTGTAACATCTTATTTGTAAAGAGCAACTTCACATGTGTTAAAAATGTGGACATATTTTAGTAGCGAAGTCTTCCAACTCAATATTACTGCAGTATTTAGGAAGATGTGGGCACAGGTGGGCACAGGTGGGCACAGAGCAAGAACCTGGAAAGGCGATGGGGCAGAGGTTAGGGTGATGCAATTAGCAGTTAAGAAGTGCTAAAATCTCCTTCAATACTACCAGATGTTTACGGAAGTATATATATATATATATATATATATATATATATATATATATATATATATATATATATCCAAGGAAGGAATTAGTGCACAAATGCACTGATGTTGGATGCCAAATCCCCTGAAATTTGACAGTGAATTTCCCTGCTTAAGCTACTTAGGTTCTGCTGCTCCATTACAAGAGGCTTAGGAAACTAACTCAGACATCGTGTTTTGTGATCCTGGTCATGTTATTTCCACCCAGCCAGCTTATCCTTGACCTACTGCCTTCTTGAAAAAATGTACCAGAGCTTGACTATAACCCCAATTTATGTTATTTATGTTCCTCCGTGTATTAATACTCTTCAAGAAACATGTTTGAATGCCCTACATTAAGAATATTTGTTAATGCATATCTCAAGGGGAAATGCATACAGGTTTTACAGAAAGATGGAAGCAATAATATTTTGGCTTCATGGACAAATGTTTACCTCCTTAGGAAAAAATAATCAAGGAATACTTATTTAAACTTCTTGGAAGAGCTTTATGAAATCATGCAAAGTTTTCTTTACTACCGAAGTAATATGGAAGTCTTAAAATTTCAGTAATTACATTTTTCTATGCTTTTTACCAAAGACAGATTTACACTTTTTGTGTTCCTAACATGATATTACCTTGCTTAGGAGAAAAACTGTAAAATTTAGCTGATTTCTGAAAAGTGTATTCTTTAAAACTTCAGGTGTCCTCCCTAATACTCCCTAATACTTGTTTAGCAGACACATTTAATTTGAAAAATATTATATAATATGAAGGCACTTACTTTTCCCTTATTAAAACATATTTAACATAGAACCCTAACATATGCAGTAATTCAATTTTGTGAATCATTATATCTGAATAATAATAACAAATTATTAAAACAAGTTAAATTGAAAAGTCCATTAAATTAATATCTTTCTGGAAAAGAGCAATACTTTTAGGTTGAAAAAAATACTAATTCAGAGATAGTGAGGCACATAATATTATGTACAACCATCTAAAATACTGTGATATACATTAAAATAATTCACATTATTCAATGACTCTATATTTTACAATTTGTACTGTTACAGTTGTTTTTTTTTTCATTTATACATATTAATGAAAATGTGTTTGGTGGAATTTATGAAAATGCAGAGCTCAAGAATTACATGAATTAGCACTTGGGAGGCTGAGGCAGGAGGATCAAAGTGAATTCAAGACCAACCTGAGCTACAAAAGTGAGCTCAAGGCCAGCCTGAGCTGCATAGTGAGAGTCTCAAAAATACACACACACACACACACACACACAAATATATATATATATATATATATATATATATATATATATATATATATGAATTAAACCTGGAACACCATCGGAGAATAGTGGTTTGTTTACTTTCAAGATCCAGAGATTATTTTTAGAAGTTCTCCTTTTGTCATGTAAATCATTCTGTCACAAAGAAATATTCATGTTGTGTAACATGAGCCTTCCTGGGATTCTGAAAGCCCCTTGGTCACATTCCAGGGGAAGGAAAAATTATACTCATTGGGCATTTTAGTACTACATCTCTGAACATGCTGACTTTATTTTGTCCTTCTCTTCTATGAACTTTGGATAGTGTAAGCCTGTGTATGCAGTAGAAATAACATGTTAATATAAATTAATGCAAAACTCTGGACTTCACACAGTTTGCCAAATGATACAATATAGATACCAAAAAATATTGTCAGTTTTAATGTATCAGCAGTTTTAATGTATCTTTTTTAAATAGGAGAAAGATAAAACAAAAATTGCATAACAAAATAACAGGACAATAATATTTAATACATTACATGTTCTTAGCTTTGAAGTAGTTGCTCATGGCATTATATGAGCATAAGCATTTCTCAAATCAACCTTAGCAGAAACCTTCCTATCTAATGAGCTAACAGATAGCAGAATAACCAACCTGGATGTTTTCTTTTCAAAAGAGTTCCTACAATTTAGCAATAAAGTAATAATGATAGTGATTAAGAAGAATGATAACAACAGCTATTGTACAGTTTAGAGCGCACTTACACTTTCAATTTCACACACCATGGAGCCAATACAACGATTACACAGGTGAGTTTGACTTATTTCACTTATGAATATGGTCTCAAGTTGCAGCAGTTTAGGTATAAAAGTCACAAATGTATCCTTCTTTGTGGCTTAGTAGTACTCCATTGTACAAAAACACTACTCTTTTTTTTTTTTTTTTTTAAATCTGTTTCTCAGTTCATGGGTTGTAGGCTTATTTATAGCACTGAACTATTACAAAATGTGCTACTATAAACATGGGTGCTCTTATGTTGCTGTGATACGATATTGTCATTCTTTTGTAAGATACATGGAAGGAGAACAGCTGAATGCAATGGAACCCTAATCCCAGACTTTTACAAAACTCCAGACTGATTTCCACAGTGATAATACCTGTCTACACTCTCACCAACAGTGGAAGACAACTTGTTTTTCCCGATAGGATGGTGAGCTTTGCTATTTGTTGACCTCTTGATGATAGTCAATTTTTCGGGGTGAGACTGAATCTCAGTCTTGTTTTCATTCACATCTTTTAAAGGGCCAGTAACACTGAACACTATATATTTAATTGCCACATAGATTTACTTATCTGAGAAGTATATACTCATATCAGGTGCCCATTTTTGACTGGTTTTGAATTAGAAGGTTCTGATTTTTTCAATTCTTTGTATATTCTAGGTAGAAATCCATTTTCTGAGGGAAAATTGACTAAATTTTTTTCCCACACTGTAGGTTATCTTGTCATTTTGTTGGAGATTTCTTTTGCTTTGCAAACTTTTTTTAATATTATGAGATCTCAATTGTTGACAGTTTTAAGGATTTTTTGTGCAGTTTCTTCTTCTCTTCTTCCTCCTCCTGCTCCTCCTCCTCCTCCTTCTTCTTCTTCTTCTTCCTTCTCTTCCTCCTCCTCCTCCTCCTCCTCCTCCTCCTCCTTCTTCTTCTTCCTCCTCCTCCTCCTCCTCCTCCTCCTCTTCTTCTTTTGTACTTAGTAAAGGAGCTCACTACACAGATCAAACTCTTTGTTATCCTCCTATTTTCAGCCTCCCAAGTGCCAGGATTACAGGTGCACAGCACCATGCTCTGTCTCAGTCAAACTCTCAGCATACCTATGGGGTGGGCCTGGCACAAATAATCAGGATTTTGTTTAGAAGCCCTCCACCTAACACTTTGTCTCAAAGATTTCTACCTAATTTATCTTCTAGTAGTCTTAGGGTGTCTATCTATTTGACTTTAGTTGGTGCTTGGTGATGCACCTGAGTTTAGTTTAATCTTTAGTTTGTAGAAAGCCAGTTTAGCTAGCACCATTTATTAAAGAGTTATCTATATTCCAGTGAATATGCCTGTCTTTTATGTGAAGGATAATGTATCTGAGTTTATTTGTAGCTGTGTCTGCATCTTCTAATTTTCACTGGTCCTTGGATCTACGTTTGTGACAATGCTCGGCTGATTTTTCACAGTAACTTTGCAGTACATTTTCAGCTAGGGTTTATGTTGCCTCCTCTGTTGCCTTTGTTGCTCAGCATTAACTGCTATTCTGTGTCTCTTCTGCATCCCACCAAATTATAGAATTGTTTTCTCTACTTCTTGGTGATGTATACCGATAGCATTTTGATCTGAATTTCATTAAATGTATATAAAGTTTTGGGAGTATGAGCATTTTAAATATGTTGCTTCTTCCCATCCATGAACAACTGTTACCTTTGTATTTTCTAACATTCTTCAATTTTGGTTCTCAGAGTTCTGGAATTTTCAATGTACAAATCTTTAACCTTTTCAGTAGATTGATTCCCAAGTATTTCATTTTTCCATGTTATGAAAGCTATGATTTCCCTAATCTCTCCCTTTCAGTGAGTTTATTGTTTGTTGTTTGCTATTGATTTTTGAATACTGAATTTATAGCCAGTTATACTACTAAATTTGCTTACTAATTCCAAAAGTTTTGTGTTGGAGGTTTTCTGGTCCTATCCTGACCCCATGTCATGTGCAAATAATGGCAAATTCACTTATTCCTTTCCTATCCTTATTCCTTCTATTTTCTAATTGTTCTGTTTAGTTTTTCAGAAATATATATATATATATATATATATATATATATACATTTTTTATTTATTCTTTTTAAAGAATAGAAGATATTAAAATACAAATAGCATTGGAAAATTATCAAATTTTACTGAACAAAGCCATATGAATTTAACAATTCATATGCTGTATTGCATGACTGAATGTTATCTTCAAATCAGTTATTTGGCTTATCAGATATAAATGTACAAATTTATTAAAAGCAAAAGAAAAGAAAAGAAAACAATAACAGAGTTCTAGGGAATTTCAAAAACAATTAACTACTTCTTTCAAAATACCAGCACAGAGCTGGGTGCAGCCTGGTGTGGAACACCATGGAACCATATGAAGGAGCCAAACCCAGTAGATAGACCTGATACAGGTCCAGGTGGATCAGACTAATTTCAGCAGAACTAGACCCACAGAGTTGATGTATACAGCTTGGCCCAGCAGTGCCCACACTGGGACCCAGATCTACAGTGAAAATCCTCATGGAAGGGAGATAGCAGGAGTTATCTTGGGTGAACTAGTCTGCCAAGAGACTCCAGGAACATGAAGAGGAGGTGCACAGATAGATGCGAGGGCAACTAACTTAAATACAAATACCCAATTTACAGTCTGATTTATTTTATGGGTATTATGCTTTCTCTTATGTCCTACAGTACAAACACAGTAGTTACAAATGTTTGTCAAAGTCTAAGTTTCCTTTGCTATTATTAGCACTGTTAACTGTACTACTGTAAATAGGATACCACATCTGTCTTAACCACATGTTCTCTCTTGGGTAATAATATTGAGAGGAACTTGGGTAATAGCCTCAACCAAGCACTAGAATAAAGAAGGGAGGGCAGTGCCAATGAGAAACCAATTCTTCACTCTCAATCAACAGATATGGACACACACAAAACAATCTCTGACATGAACTAGATAGTTAAAGAACAGACTATTTACAGGGAGGTTCTAGTTACAGTGATACATAATGTCAAACTTCCACAAAAAAAAAAAAAAAAAAATCACAGAAATCAAAATAAAGAGTTGTCTCTGAGAGAGAAAATGACAAAAAGAAAGAGCAAAATGCAATTTCAGGTCACAGTGCTACCAACAACATACCCAGGAGGGATATATCTTAATGTCCAAGAAGGCATCACCATAGAAGAATTTGAAAGTAATGCACTTGAAATAATGCAACTGAAATAAAGAAAAAACTACAGAAGGGTATAAAAGCAATCAGATCAGAAATTACCTAACAAGGGGACACCCACTCAGGATCCCCCTCCTGTCTCTCTCTTGGACAGGAGCTTTCTTTCCCCCAATAAATATGTTCTGTTCAATAAAAAAAAAGAAATAACCTACCAGTTTTTTTTTAAAAGAAATGATATTTATAAGGAAATAATTTCTAAACATTACCAAGGAACACACATAAAAGAATAGAGGAGAATAGAAAAAAATTGAAGAGAACCTTGAACAAAAAATATAGGAAAGAAATACAATGCATGTAGCAGATTCAAAGAGATGTATAGGAAACCTTTTAAAAGTTGACAAAACCATTTGAATGAGAATTAAAATAGATTTTCAGAACTTGAAAACATCACTGTAGCTACTGACTAGGAAAGAAAAAAATCTTTAAAAATAACAAACACGCAGGAAATAATTCATCAGCTGCAAGGTGATGCAAAGATGAATAATATAATGGGAAGAAATAGCTAATGCAAACAACATTAAAAAATTGAGGAAAAGTAATATCATAAAACTTCCTACGTATGGGGAAACAATCTGATATTCAGGTATCAGAGGAATATAGAACTCACCACAATTAAAAATATACCCATATACATGAAAATAAAGATCCCTGAAATTTAAGAACAAAGACAATATACTAAAAGCCACTGGAGAAAAGAAACACCCAATTTAAAGGACAACCAATCAGAATGACAGTAGCTTTCTCATCACAGTCCATCAAGTCAAGAAGAGGATGAAGCAAAGTATTTGAAGTCTTACAAGAAAACAAATTCCAACCCAGATAGATATTCTCTGCAAAAATCTCTGTCAAGTTTAGTGGAGAAGTGAAATAGCTCTATGTCAATAAATAACTAAAGAAATTAATAAAAACCAAGCCAATTCTACATTGAGTACCAAAAGATTTTCTAGAAAGTTATCAAAATGATGAAAATTCCAACAATGAGAGCAAAAACAAATCACCAAATAGGGCAAACAATTCAACAGATGAGAAAAGCAGGAAACTAACAATAGAAAAATAGCATGGCAAACATAAGTCAATACACAATTATAACCACCAGTGTAAATGGAATCAATTCAATAATTAAAGTAAATACATTGGCAGAGTACATTTAAAAATCTAACAATATGTTGCATACAAAAACACATTAAAACCATAAAGAATTTCCTAGGCTGAAAATCAAAGAGCGGAAAACAAAAATACCTGGCTCAGGAGCACAGAAATCAACAGGGTAACCATTCTGTTCACAGATAATATGAAGTTCAAAGAATGATGAAATAAAATAAAGAAGGTTACTATATACTGGTTAGGGGAAAACTTCATAAATACATAAATATGCATGCATGAAATATGGGAGCATGCAACAATAAAATATTTTAATAGACATGAAAAATCTAATAACTAGTATCAGGAACTTAACAGGGGGCCTTACCACCTCCTTATCTCAAAAAGATTGGTCAATCAGACAAAGAAAATTACTAAAGAGGTAGCAGAACTAAACCAAATCTTTGAACAAATTGACTTAGGAAAAACATGTGGAGTGTTCCACACAAGTCAATATGCATTCTTTTAAGCTGCACATGGGCTATTGTCTAAAATAAACCACATGCTAGTGCACAGATCATGCATAAGTAAATGCAAGAAAACAGATATTATTCCATGCATATTTTCTTACCACAGTGCATTGAAACTGGAAATTAGCAACAAAGGAAACTACAAAATCTCCATAAACATATGGAAATGAAATAAAAATCTCTTCAAGAAACTATAGGCTACACATGAAATTAAACAAAAAACAAAACAAAAAAAAAATACTACATCTACAGTCTCACAAAATTTAAAGCACGGTTTACCAGAATTTATGAGATGTAAGAAAAGCAATTTTCAGAGAGAAATTTACAGAGGTGGACTCATATATCAGAAAAGCAGAACAGGAACAAATAGATACCCTAATGATTTTTGAAAAAGAAGAGCAAACCAAGTCCAAAGCTCAAAGACAGGGGAAGTTATAAATATTAGAGTATAAATTAGTGTAATTAAAACAGAAAACAATATATAAAGAATTAATGAATTATACGACTGGTTCTTGGAAAGATGAAATAAATTTGTAAAACCCTTAGCCAACTTCATCAAAAACAGTAAAGAAAAACTCAAATCAAAACTGTGCAGAATGAAAATTTTGAAATTACTACAGATGCTACAGAAAGTAATTAGATCATCAATAACTAGTTTGAAAATCTTTATTCTCACAGAATTAAAGACACAGAAACAAACTTTCTGTTCCAGCTCAGACCCAAATGGCACCGCTGGGAGCTGAGCCTGTGAGCCCGACGCGGGTAAGCTCCCTGCGCACCTCTGCCCTGCCTCTGCGTTCCCGCGATTAACTTCCTGTTCCAGCCCAGACCCAAATCACACCGCTGGGAGCTGAGCATGCGCGCCAGCCGGGGGTAAGCTCCCTGCGCCCCTCTGCCCCGCCTCTGTGCTCCCGCGAATAAATTCCTGTTTTAGCCCAGACCCAAACCGCACCTCTGGGAGCTTAGCCCGCGCGCCGGCTGGGTCAGGATCCTTGGCCTGCCTTCACTTTCCCCGCTCCCCCCCCTCTTTTTTTCCCCCTTCAGCCCGAGCTCCAGCACCGAATCCATCAAATAGCCCGTTTGGCAACCGATCTGGTCCACGAGCCTACCAGGACTACTCAATCCCAAAGCTCTACCTCCACCTACAGACCACATCCCCCAGGATTCACAAAACCTAGCAGCCAGAGCACCAACAAAAGAGTCAGGAACCTCTGTAGAAGAACCACCTTGGAGTCTCCAGACAAAACGGCCATAGACACAGCCTAACACCACCAAAGTGTAGAGGTCGTTTCCATACAAAATGATAACAACAAGGAGTAGGAGGCAATCTCAGGACCCGTGCCCACCCAAACCAAATACAGAAGACACTATCATGGAAGAAAATGAGAATTATACAGATGAAACCTGTGAATTGGTAGCATCTGAGGAAGACACACAACTGCAGAAACTTATAGAGCAACTGAGATCAGAGATAACATCTGAAGTAAAAAAAAAGAAATACATGAAGTGGAAAAACGGCTGGAGAAACGTATAGAAGACATCAGAGCAGAAATAATATCTAAAGTTGACAAAGACATGCCTAAATCAATAGCATCCCAAATAGGGGAACAACTACACAATAGTAGAAAGGAGAACAGAACAGAAATAATCTCTGTATTAGAGAGAGAAAGGATAACCATAATGACGGACTTCAATACTATTAAAGAAGACATCGATAAAAAATTAGAGGAGAATAGAAAAATGATGGACTCCCTGACGGAGGAATATAGGAAAGACATAGATCGCATGAAACAGTTTCAAAGAGATATACAAGAAAATAAAACCTCGATCACAAGTTGGCAGAGCCGAATGAACGAAAATGAAGATAGAGATTCCAACCTTGATGACACAGTTGCAGCCAGTAAAAGAGTCTTTTAAAAACAACCAGAATGCAGGAAAAAATAATTCATCATCTGCAAGACGATGAGAAAATGAACAACGTGAGATTAATGGGAATCAATGAGAAAGAAGGAGTCAATACAAATGATATAAAAAGAATATGGGCAGAAGTAATAGCAGAAAACTTCCCAAATCTGAGAAAACAATCAGACATTCAGGTAACTGAAGCC